>VUQR01036470.1:10066-22984 GCA_015108515.1 Hemichromis elongatus
CCACTGTCACATGTCCTTTCTGCACCTTGTGCTGCCATCGCCTCTCTCTCCTCCAGTGTTGCTGGAGAAGCAGTGAGCACTGAGAGCACTCCATCTGCCACCGCGTCGAAATATAATCCACAAATGCTATCAGACAGTTTTATCAATGATAAATAGGGTATTTAAAAAAAACAAAAACAAAACACAATGAGGCTGGGGGAAGGATGACAAACAAAAGCATTATCAATCATACAGTAGGAGGACATCATTTCTGGTGATGAGGCGTCCTTTTTTTGTAAATGTTGGCTAATGTGAGGCTCGATGAAAATATTCCCTTTGGTGAAGTAAAAGCAGGACAGTGGCTGTTTATTTACAACGCTGGAACTCAGACCACAAAGCCAAAGCCCAGCAGCCCACAGGAAATGATTTTTGAGCCACGGTGTTAAAATATACTATTCTCATCTACTAGTGAGGGTCCTGCATTAAATTACAAATATCTTTATAAAAGAATAACATAATAAAATGAATGAGGCAGAAAGTTTGTACTACTATAATGAGCTTGAAAATTATATTCTATCTTTATTCTTCCAACACTTTACAAGTAACGGGTTACTGTAATCCGATTAGTCTTTCAAGTGACAAGTAAGGTAAGGGATTACTATTGTAAAAAAGGTAATTAGATTACTGTTATTTTCCCGTAAGCATGCTGCGTTACTGCGTTACTAAACCGTGACTTTTTTGGCGAGAGTGTCTCATGACAATGACGTAAGCGAGTGAGACGTTCGTGGCAACAGCTGTGTGCAGATCAACAATGGATAATATATCGAGTACGACCGTGCAGCGTTTAAAGCGTGGGAGTACTGACCTTTGAGTTTGAGTCCGTAAAAAGTGACAAAAAACATTATCGTCCACTGTTCACTGCGTAGGAAGAAAACCTTGTTTTACAGCAACCCCCCCAGTACGCTGCCACGGGAATGTGAAATTCACAGAGAAACTCCCGGATCCTTCCACTGACATGGCTGCTGCAGCACACCTGCACCAGGGCAAACCTCCACCTGCCCCAATCCTGCTAAACAGGTGAAAATAGAGCAACAGGACCACTGAGTCTTTGATTTTATTTATCTTCTGCTGTGTTTTACTTGCATCTGTTTGACAGAATGAATGTAAACGCAAAAAATGATTTTATTTTATATGCTGGAATATGCAGAAAATAGGTTTAAATGTTAAAGACATTTCTTCCAGTCAGAGAATGTTGCATCATGGGGCGATCACGGCTCAAAGAGTTGGCAGTTTGTCTTGTAATCGGAAGGTTGCCTGTTCGAGCCCGTGCTCCAACGGTCTTGGTCGTTGTGTCCTTGGGCAAGACACTTCACCCGTTGCCTACTGGTGTGGTCAGAGGGCCCGGTGGCGCCAGTGCGCCCCAGGGCAGCTGTGGTTAATTACTGATTACTTTTTTTCAAGTAACTTGACCAACACTGTTCTTAACACAGCCTGAACTCCCTTGCTCTTTGTAATTCTCCAGGCTTCTGAAAGAAGATTCAAAGCTCTTTATTGGCTATTGGCTGCCTTTTATTCTGTTCCCTATTACGCTCTCTATCAGTAATGTTATGGTTTGAGCTGTTGGGAGGCCAATCCATGACTAATATTGTTCCAGTGTGTTTTTCTGTTCAGGTAGGCTTTCAGTGCATTAAAATTGGGTTTAGAGTCAGAGTCATAATGAAAAAGC
Organism: Hemichromis elongatus; assembly: GCA_015108515.1. Lineage (NCBI taxonomy): Eukaryota > Metazoa > Chordata > Actinopteri > Cichliformes > Cichlidae > Hemichromis > Hemichromis elongatus. Next base: position 11,772 of record VUQR01036470.1, read on the forward strand.
TGTTGTAAATCAGATGCTTCCCATATGGCACAGTGTGATGGATCAAAACAATTTTGTTCCTATTTCTACAAGATCCCATTGGCTCAAATGGAGACTGGGACATACTGCAGACCACACTGAGACATGCCAGCTTGTCAGACTAAGGTTTTTGAGATTCACCTTAGTCGACATGAATGCCTCCTTTTGTTGAGTATGGAGACAGACTGAGCGATTATTTGAACCAGAGTAACCCAGAAGTGCGACGACACTGTGATGCTCTGTCTGCTGAACACACGCTGAACTATGTTTTCGTGTAGCCCCGAGCAGCAACTGGTTAATAAAACCAGTAGGACAGTCTGTAACACTATGAGGCCCCTGGGGACAGGCTGACTGCACCGACACGCATACCGACATGGGCATGCAGTAAACACACACACTTACAGGTTCACGTGCGTGCACATAAAGGAAAGGCGTGCACTCAAACGAAGCACTTTCCTATACATATATACACATACACACACAATCACATGCACACAGGCATGCATGCATACATATGGCAGCTGGGAGCATCTCAGGCCATGCAAAGCTTTAATATTTCAATTTTACACCTGTCTGCAGTGATGTATAAAGAGTTTGGGGGATCATGCTCGGGAAAATGAATATCCATTGTGACTGTGAGCTATTTTTATGTGACCTTTCTGGTTTGTTGTAGCCTCATGTTGCTGTTTTTTGCTCGCTGAGGGTCTCGGTGCTGCATAAAACGTTCCCCTAAACACAATCAGTATCAATCACCTCCCCCTGCAGCTTTCTTTTGACCTGATATCTCAGCCCGATAGAAGGTAAGTTATTTTATTAATGTGTCGTTGAAGGCTTTATTATGTATCTCCAAATCGGTCGCAAATACACACACAGCACTCTAAATTTTGCATATTCAATTAAATTCAGCCATAAGCCAGAGCACTGATTTCCTGACTCATTTTCTTGTTCAAATAGGGCAGTGAAAGCCTAAAGGTTAGAGAAAAGTGTGTTTGTGACGTTTGTGTGTGTGTAACAACTAGAAACAAATGGGGGATGGTACGAATGAGTAGCTCGCTCCCATAGCACAGTGGTGCCTTTGAGCAAGTCACACACTGGTACAGCGTTGTGATGTTTACGGGCTGTGCCCCTGGTTCCCATTTGAGCCGCCCTTCATTTTTCTTTGCTTTTAAATGTTTTGTGGATTTCTATTAAAGTTGTTTGCTGTTTTTCACTCATTTGTACTCATTACAGGGTTGTGGCTGATGTTTTTCAAGGATCAGTTGATCCTCTGCTATGCAGAAATATAGCAGAGGATATAATATAGAATACAGCACATTGACTGGACTTTTCACACCATTTGATAAATTGTAGGGTTTTCAATTTGTCAATGTCAAGCATATAAATCACTTAACTATACAGTGTATACAGTGTGTCTCTGCCCTTTTTTTTTCCCATTAGGCCAGCTGCAGTTGGCTGCATGAACTGTTAGACTCTTTATTCCTAGATATACAGTTAGGGTCTTATTGACCGATGAGGCGTGTTCTTTTCATTCAGTCACAAATGGATTAGATGTGGAGTTCATTCCCAGCGCTGAACTTGGATTTTCATTCCTATTCCACTTGGATTCTCAACGTGATAAAAAAAGAAACTTATCAGAGAGAAAGCAAAAACTTTACGATACATGAAATATAAAAGTATGATGCATTCATATAGAGAAGCAACACAATGCAACTGAAATGGATGATTGGAACAATTTTAGTCTTTGTTGAACAAAAACAATCTAAAGAGCAGGCAGGCACAGAATTATCAAAGTTTACAACAAAGAAAAGCCTCCATGAATGTAAATTTAGAGGATTTACAACAATATGCAACCCACCAGTTACGCTTAGGAACAGGAGGCGAGATTAGGCTGACAAAAACATTTAAAAAGGTTTGCACAGTTTTTAAAAAAAGAAGAAATCTTTGTAAAGATGAGCACGTCCACAGTACTAATGTTAATATCTTATCATGATGATGTAATCTTGTAAATAACAAAACAAATTTGGATCAGAATAATGGGAAGAAAAAACTATGTAGAAGGCTAAAAAGAAGTCATGATCCAAAGTATACCACGTCATCCGTCAAACATCGCGGATGCAGTGTTATTGCATGGGCATGTATAGCTATCAGTGGAACCATATCACTAGTGTTTAGTGACGATGTGCGTGCTGGTGGAAGTAACAGGATGGATTCTGATGTGTAGAAGGCAAAAGTTTCCTCAGAATCTGACAAATGCTGCAGAACTGATCAGGCAGCAACTCAAAGTACAAATGGATAATGATCCAAAGCTTTCTGCAACAGCAACCAGAGTTTCTTAAGGCAATGAAACTGGATATTCTTCAAAAACCAAGTCAGTCACCTGATATCGGATCAGTAGTGCATGCTTGTCAGTTACTCGAGATAAAACCAAAAACAGAGATCCACAAACAATTATCAACTGAGGGTGGCTGCTGCAAAGGTCTCACAGAGCAGCTAAAAAAAGGAAATGCAGCATTTGGTGATGTTCATGAGTTCTAGGCTTCGGTTTGACTGCAAAGGTTTTTCATCCAAGTATTAAAAACAATTCTTATTTTACAAATGATGTTAGTTGGCCTGATTAGTTTTGTAGCCTCTGAAAATGACGAAGAGTTACTGCAATGCTCTTACTGATTAAATTACAGCTAAACGTCTGCAGTTCAATCACACTTTGATTGTTTGTAATAAATTTGTTCAATTAATTAATATAATGAATTCTTGGAACTCTCTCCTTTTTTTTTTCTTTTTCTTACATCAACAGTATCAACGTGTCATAATTTAAGTTTGCTGAACAGCCATGAATAGATTCTTTAGCAGTAAATATTTTTCCCTCATCAATGACTGAAGAATGACTTCTGTATAATAAGCAACAAATATGTTTCAAAGTGTCCTACAGCTACTGTCCTTGAAAAAGTGATACCACATAGAAAACCGTGAATTGAATTAAAATCAAACAAAGAAAACAAAAAACCAAGCCGACCAGACTCCTGCTTTTTTTTTTCGTGTGAAATTTGGAGTCATTTTCTCAAAATATCAAATCATTTTCTCAGAAGTTTGAGTTAGTAAGTCAAAATTTGGAGAGAATGACCCAAGAGTTTGACTTGTGTACAGCAAAATATGTTTTTCTTTCAGTGGTGGACACAGACGTCCATACCTGCCTGTCGTGGGGAACGTAGGTGAAGGCATTTCAGATGTCGCTCCTCCTCCTTTTCTACCACTCTGCCTACCTCCTATATAAACCTAGGAAATGAGCAGAGTGGTGAGATGGGCGGGGTCATCCCTTTGAGACCCCACTTAGAAAATGTGGATTTTTATTTATAGACTCTCATTTAACTTTCATAGCCCTACTCAACAAAAAAACCCAACCCCTGCAACACTCTGGAGAAACCACAGACACGGCAAACCTGCTGACAACCCCACAGAGCCATTAGCATGGCCGTTCGTCTTACATGCTTACTGCAGTGAGATGTGAGCAATGTGGATTAACTATTTAAATGCAGGGAAATGGTTTCAGACATGGAGGGCAACATTAGACCCACATTTCACTTAAAGCAAATATTTTTTGACGTAACGAAAATAGTCTGAGAAGACAGGAAAATAAATGTGATGAATACATCGTTCGGTCACTGGGTCACCTACTTAGAGGAGCTGTTTGGAAAATCCTGTCACAGTTGCAGGGTGTTGGACTTCTGTTATGTTCGAGCAGCTACAGTCGTGACACATAAATGAATTTCTCTGCGTGCAAGTCGAGAGACTCCCCCCCGGTTGGTCATAACCACATGAATTTCAGCTGCGATGACACAGAAAAGAAAGCCATGACACAGAAAAGAAAAAAAAAAAAACCCAGCTGAGATTGTAGCCTAATGGGTTAGTGTTCCAGTGATGTGCCTTTCTGCACCAGGAGATGATGTGATGTAAGGCTACACAACAGCAGCTCTCAGCCAGCAGTGTAATAGTGCCCTGGTCTGCCTTCATATTGCTCCAGCAATGAAAGCCTTCTTGCATATTCATGTGCGGAGGGAAAAGGATTTTGTTGCACTGAGAAAATAGTAAAAGTCTGATGTTAAATGTTTAATGGCTTTGCTGAACTTTCAGGATGAACCGTGAGGAGATGAAGGTTCAGATGTAAGAAGTGCAAGTTTCCCCAGGGAACCACCCCCCCCCCCTTCCTCCAAAGCATGACACAAATAGTCTTTGTAAGATACCCAGCAACACCACAAGCACATAAAGATCATGATGTAGAAAAACGGCTGTACACATGTTTTTGTCCCCAATTTTGGAATAAGGACGCTCCCATTTCTGTCACTTTGAAACATGACAGACTTCCCTGCTGTCTGATGAGACAAGCGGCACAATGTCGTCCACAGGAAGTGCTAAAATTATTCCCTTAAACTACTGATCCACATTTTTCCTGTTTCAAGTGCTTCCCAGAGGATTGCACTTGTAGCTGATGTCATGTTACATGAGTTCTGGGTAATTAAGTGCATCAAAAATTTATGTACAACTTAGTACAACTGTGCAAGTTGTACAATTTATGCGACAAATTGTGATTTGAGGAAATAAGAATAAAGCTGGTTTCATTTTAAAATTCTTCACACGTTAACTTTAGCATTTACTTTGAAGCTACATTAGCTTTATAAGCCACAAGCAGACGAACATCCCCCACTGGGGACATCAAAACTTACCCCAGAATTTTTTTTTTTCTTACAAAGCATGTATTTATTATTTAAAAAAAAAAGGATGCTTTATAAAACTAATAAAAAAAGAAGTCTGATTAGAGATTAAACAAACCTAAAACTGTGTTTCCTGAGTTTCTCTTTTTCTTTTCCATGTGTGGAGATACAGCTCACCTCTTCAGGGAGGGTCACCATGAGTGTGAAGGGATATTTCAGGGGTCCTTGGCAGCTGTAGGCTCCTCTGACTTTAGTCTTAGCTTAGCTTCACCACTCCGGATCAAACCGAAGTGCCCTGTAATCGCTACCCGCAGCAGCTGCACTGGCTCTGGGCAGGGCTCTGTCGCGCTGTGCTCAACCGCTCCACAAGGGTTAAAGTTAAAAGCCATGTGTTTAATTTGGGAAGTATGTCGGGACGTTGATCACAGGGCTGGGGAACGCTGAGGTAAACTGGCGGTCATTCATTACCTTGTTCCCTGCACACATGCTGCGTACCCACGCACACGCACATACAGTGACACACTCACATCCTCTGCCCTCACTTCTCATCAGGCTTCAGCATGTACTGCTGTTCCTCCTCAGGGGTTGTAGTGAATGTCTCATCTCATCCTGTCATCATCCTCCTTCTCCTCCTCCTCCTCTTCTTGCTCTCCCACCTCATATTTAGATTAAAATAAAGGGCAGACATGCTTCTCCATCTTTCCTTCAAGTCCCTTTTCACCTTTGCTTCTTCTTACAGGGTGTGTTTCTCATTTTCAGAGCAGGATTCAATAGAAAATAACAAAGATAAAATCTCACTTTGTTTCATTTATGGCACTAACAACATGATGGTCACTCTTATTCTTTATCTTATCTTCCTCAGGCCATCTGCCTGCTTCTTTTGACATCTTATGTGCAACAAGGACGTGAAAGTATCCCAGAGGATGTATATTATAGAGAGTTTACAACCACCCTCACATAAGACTGCAACCAGTAAAACTTTCATTCATTCATTATGTGATTATTAAATTCCAGCTAGACCAGCCAAAGAAGTCCAACATAGCTTCATATACAGTACTTTCCCTCTTTACCTGAGGCCTTTCTCTATATTTACAACCCTGGCCACACTTTCTGCCCCATTTTCCCTGCAGCTGTCTCTCACACCCGCAGGCTAACAGACTCACCTTAACTGACAGTATTCGAAAAGTCCCAAAAATGTCATCATTGCCATAAAACATGTTTGTCAAACTGCATTTTAATTGTTGGCAAAAATAACATTACCGCCAAAGCTCGTCTTCAGTTTTCCAAGAGGGAAAGTGTAGGCAAGGTGTGCAGACATGCCTGCATGCCGGGTATCTGCCAGCCATCTGCATACACCTTGCCTGTGCTGTGAAGTGCACCCCTGCATGTTTCCTGGAATAACAGAAATGATTTTGCCACCAGGTTTAACCCCGCCAGCTGGAAATGTTTGAAATGAACATTTAGAAAAGTTGGACAATACGTTACGACAGATAAATAAATTGTTAAGCAAATGAATATAGTATGAAAAATGAAGGGGTGTGCTGGTTAACATTAACTAGAAGGTTTCCCGGCTGACCTCCTGGTGTTGCACAGTTTGCATGTTCTGCCTGTGCCTGTGCGGGGGTTTCGGTTTCCTCCCACACTCCAAACACATGCTTGTTAGGTTATCATTTCATATATTTCATATCAATTCATCCACGTTCTTCCTTCTTCCTTTCCTGCTATTTATTAAGATTGTTGAGTATATGTACATATATATTTGGATGTATATATTGTGGTATTTCTTTAGTGTATTGTCTGTCTTGTTAATGTCTGGAGCACTGTAACTTTATTGATCCCCAGGGGAAATTATTTAAGTATTCTGATTCTGAATATTTGGTGATGCTAAACCTGCTGTAGGCGAGAATGAAGTGTGAATGGTTGTCTTTCTCTCTGTATGAGTGAAGTGTATCACTGGGCCAGAGTTTGCTACCAGTTGCCAATTGTCAGGAGGATTTTCTTGATTCTTCCCTTATGTCTGTATTTTGTGACAAGACTGGGTTGTTTGTTGAAGAATTCACTTTTTGTGTGTGAAATAAACATCACCTCTTTGGTATTTTATTTTCCCTACAAGAATCAAAGGCAGTCATTTCATTATATATTATTCACCTATTCATCTACACCTCACCTGCAGAGGCCCTTTTTTCAGTCCCAATGGTTTAAGGACCGATGTGCCAAGATAAGGTTCTAAGTTTGAAAAGAAGTAAATTTACTTTTTCTTTAGGTTGCATCTAAGTTTTACATATGCCTACAGACTGTGGTTTCAATTACATCAAGTATTGAGTTATGTATAAGAGATGTATAAATATAGGTTTTAGCCAGAAATTCCCCCTGCCACTGAAAGTTTCCATGTTTCTATCCTTCAGGGAACTGAACTAGAAGGAACTACACAAAAGAAATTATGTTTTTGTTATATTTATGCTTGTTTCTTATTTATGGATATTCCCCTAACAGACAACATTAAGATTTTCTCATCTAATTTGACTAAAGCATATTTAGCATTGTTTACAGACAAAGGCTTCTTTGGAGCACAAAAGAAATTTAATTCAACTCTAATTTCAGCATCCCAGAACTCGACGCCATAGTGCTCACACTTCGCTCTGCAGCAGAGCCGATACTCGACATGAAATTTTATTTTCTATTCAGGATCAAGTGTGGAAGAGTAGATCTGTTGAGAGAGATGCAACAGCAGGCTACCGGTGACATTTCAGCTGCGACTATCGGTGTTCATCAGGCTGCTGCAGAGACATTTCGTGTGCTTTGTTTTTGACTCCAGGCGACTGTGTTAGCAAGCGCAATGGTGTGTCAGAGAGAAAAAGAACAAAGAAGAGAAACAGTCAAACAGCCAAAGATTTAAAAAAAAGAAGAAGAAAAGAAACAGATGAAATGTAAGAGGGGAGTTGGCGAAAGTAAAATAAAAGGGATGGTAAAGGAAATAAGTTGGGGAAATGGGTCAGCTGCAGGGCTTTAGAGCAGGAAAAGGACACTGACTTTATCTGCGGATGCTGTTAAAATCAGGCCACCATTTCGTTATTTATCCAGGTGAGAGTTGGAACTTTAAATAATTCTTTCTTCCTTTTCCATTAATTATTAACCTGCCATCTCCAGTAGAGGCCAGAGAGCAGAAATAAACCTGATACACAAGGTTGCAATCTGGGTCACAGGGACTCAGACTGCTGAGTCACATTAACGATAAGAAACAGACCAAATGCAGAGACCTACGCTGAACCACATCTCTGTAAAATCACGCCCCTTGAAATAACGAACTTGCCCTGCGGTTCTCTTGTCTGCTGCCCATGATGTGGATGTCCATCCAGCATCACAAAGGAACCCATCCAAACCAGCTCCTCTGTCTCTGTCTCATCATTCAGCATCCTTCTCTATGTAGAGATTCATTCATGCGGAACCAATGTTCCAGCATCCATGATGGTAAGGAGTTTAGATTTTGTGCGCCACACATTGCCGTGAATAGGTTGTGGTTGTGATACCAGACAGAATTGGGTGTAGTATTCAGTGAGCCCTTCCCTTGAGGCCATATGCTGTGTGAGGAGGAGACGATGGGAAGAAGCAGATAAGCGGTTAGAAAAATGATGCCTTCCTCGTTCAACTCTGTTGGGTACAAATTATCTTCAAGTGTAACATTTAGTCCTGGAAGTGCATGAGGTTCTTTGATGTTCAAGGAGAAATGTGTATGGTGGTGTGACGGATATAGTGCTGTGCTTAGCATCTTTCTATAAACGCTTGAACGTCCATTAGAGGAAAACTGTAGCAATAACTAAAAAACACTGTACATAAAAGATGGACAACGCTTCCACGCTGTCATTTCTTTAATCTACAGTTAGGAGCAAAATCCCTGGTTGCAAAAGAAGTTCAGTGGTTTAGCAGTGTGAGAAAATCCCCCCTGACCCCTCTCTCTTGATTACCTTTGCACTCTTAACACTTCTCTAATGAATTGTTAGGCTACGTCCACACTAATGCGTTTTCAAACGAAAACGCATCGTTTTGTCTCCATTTTGGCCTCCCATCCACACTGAGATGGAGTCTCTGTTTAGGGAAAACGGAGCGTTTTTGGAAACGCTCTCGAAAACGCATACATTTGTAAACGCAGCGTTTTGGCGTAGTGTGGACGGCCGAAACGGAGACGTTCCAAAACAATGACGTATGTTAGTCATGGGATGCATTCATGTGACCACCTTAATCAAGATGGTCAGACGGCATCGTACAGCAGTTGTTTTGTTTGCTCAAAGTTTTTAGTGGCCGTATTGAAGATTAATATGTACTCATTTGTGACTCGGAGCAACAGCTCCACCTCACCATCATTCTATTTGAAATATCAGGTGCTTTTTCTCGTCATTTCGCCGCTCGTTTTAAAGAGAAAATAAACAACAGATGAAAATGACGCAGGTCGACTCGTCTTATGTTTCGCGCATGCGCGGTACTGGAACGTAAGCGTTTTGCTCCGTTTTAATGTGGACGTGGAACTGTGTGAAAAATGACTCAAAACGATAGTGTCGAAGTGGAGCGTATCCAGGCGAAAACTCCGTTTTCAAAACTGTCTGGACTAGTGTGGACGTGGCTTTAATTTTAAGTGTTCTTCAGTGGACCCCAATGCCTTTTTGGTATATTATGGTCTCATTTAGACTGAAATAAATGATCCAACATGGTATACTTTAGGGCAGGGTGTCCAATCCCAGTCCTCAAGAGCTACTATCCTGCAGCTTTTAGATGCATCCCTATTCCAACACAGCTGAATCAAATGGTTTGATTAACTCTTCAGCCATCAAGTTTGGCAAAGGCCCGGTAACAAGCCATTCATTTGATTCAGGTGTGTCGGGAAAAAAATGCATCTAAAAGCTGCAGGACGGTGGCTCTCGAGGACTGGGATTGGGCACCCCTGCTTTAGGGTGTGGCTAACCTAATTGGCAATGTCCTAGCTTTGTTCAGTGTTTTAAAAGACTCTCTAAGGAACTGGACAATCTACATTTTATTTTAAGCCTGTTTTCATGGGTCAGAACTAGCAGTTCATTCAAAGTCATGGCAAACAGGAAAACAGATGAACCGTGATGACTAAGGTAAGCTTAGTCATCAGTAGCTCTCATCCAAACATGTTCTGTACATGGTTTAAAACAAAAACAAAAACACAAAAACAACAAAAAAATACCAAACCCAGATCTGATGGAAAATAAGGATAAGCCTCAAAGCTGCTCCTTTATGAAAACTAGAGAAGAGTTAGAAGGCTTGACAGACTTTCAAGCACCGAAACTGCTTCACTGACGCCGAGAATGTAGCATAAACCGGATTTGACGGTTACAGTTAAGAGGAGCTTTCAGCCACTAACATAACTTGTAGTTTATTAAATACTTGTTACTTCACACAGTACAAGAAAACTATATGCACTTATGCAGATAACACAACTGCAGTGGCTTGGTCAGTTATTTATAGTTATCTGTTATAGCTCGAAAAAATCAGCGGTGTTGCAGATCCTGTCAAAACTGACAGCGTTCAGATCTTATAAAGTGCTGTAAATTACTTTACCCTTAATTAGAGATTTGAGCGATAGATAGTGGGCCTGTCACCTGTAATGTATTGGTTGTCACTTTTGTCCTTTCTCCACACACTTTAAATTCAACCAAGTGTAGAAGAAAAATAACTTGATTCTGACAGACTGCTTCCCTTTTCTTATAATCACTATGATGCTCCATCCTTCAGCTGTTGTCATGTAAAAATGTCAACCACGTCTGATTGGTTGGAAATCAAAAAGCCAAAAGGGTTTTATATCCCTATAAAAAAACATGTGCAGATAGCACCCTTCTCCCTTGCTAACCAGCAGTAATGAAGAACATTTAAAAAAATGCCTGGATTTAAAAACCACGTGCTTAAAATATCAAAAGTAGCGGCTGATATGTAGTTGCAACTATATATTCCGTCAGGTTCGTGCTATTAGAGCTGGTTTAGTTAACCTAGTTTACTCACGAAGCAGCCAGCTTGAGGCAAAAGGGTCAGAATGGCCACAAGATTAACCTGAGCGGTTGTGACAACTCTTTTCCGATTTGTTGACATTTCTCACATCTTCGCCTCTTTGCGTGAACACAAAACGTTAGCTCTTCGACCACACTAGTCCGGATAGATTGGACGCGGAGCGTATCCAGGCGAAAGCTCTGTTTTCCACACTATCGTTTTGAGTCGTTTTTCACACAGTTGCGCGTCCACATTAAAACGGGGCAAAACGCTTACGTTCCAGTACCGCGCATGCGCGAAATGTTAGACGAGTCGACCTGCGTCATTTCCATCTGTTGTTTATTTACTTTCTCGTTAAAACGAGCGGCGAAATGACGAGAAAAAGCACCGGATTTTTCAAATGGAATGATAATGAGGTGGAGTTGTTGCTCCGAGTCACAAATGAGTACATATTAATCTTCGATACGGCCACTAAAAACTTTGAGCAAACAA
>VUQR01036470.1:23004-49248 GCA_015108515.1 Hemichromis elongatus
AACAAAACAACTGCTGTACGATGCCGTCTGACCATCTTGATTGAAGTGGTTACATGACTGCATCATATGACTAACATACGTCATCGTTTTGGAACATCTCCATTTCGGCCGTCCACACTACGCCAAAACGCTCCGTCTCCAAATGTATGCGTTTTGGAGAGCGTTTCCAAAAACGCTCCGTTTTCCCTGACCAGAAACTATGTCTCAGTGTGGACGGGAGGACAAAACGGAGACAAAACGATGCGTTTTCAAACAAAAACGTATTAGCGTGGACGTAGCCTTAGGGACTGGAGGCTGCTGGTTAAATAAGTATTAAATATACATCAAAATCCTAATCCAAAATCCGTATGAATGTAATGTTCTGCAGTGGATGTACCACGGATAAAAAAAGAAGTAGAAGTATTTCATTTTATTTCTCTGTACACTTCCTATCTTTTCCACTTTAATGAAAAAATATTTTTTTTTGTGGAGGGTAGCACAGATCCCTCTGTCCTTTATGAGCATGTGTTTTTTCATGAATTCCTCTTGACTGTGAATTTCATACTTGTCTTCTCCAAGGCCGCGGTGTTGCATCTAACAGTTGAACTTCAGTTTGATAGCTGTGTCGCTATTCGCCCCTCTCTGATATTTAATATTTGTCTGCCGCGTCTCTTGTGGAAGATAAACTCCGACCCTACAACCTAACATAAAATCCATATAGCAGTTTGCTGGTATTGATACCCCCGAAGAGACTGTGCTTTCTGTTCTTTGTGCAACATTCACCTTTGGCCTGGAAGCGCATTAGGTGGAGAGACTATATTCTCTCATACACAACGATGTTTCTGGAAAAATATCTCCTGGCATTAATTCAGACATGGAGGAAAATGTGGGGAGACAGCAGGGCCAGTCTGGGGACTGCTTCAAATGTCAGATAGTGAAGATAAGCTTCAGAGCAAACGGCTGGAAAAGAATGTCCACAAAACGATTTTCATAAAAAAACAAACTAAAACGAAACATCCTGATAAGAGAAATACAAGATGGCCACCACTGCTGCTTCGCGTTAAGTAACATGAAGCGACGTTAGATAACGCTGTGGGTGTGAGTCAAAACTGGAGATTTGTGTTTAATCTGGATTAATGATGATGAGGAGCCCCCATTGGTTTGCAGTATATGATTTAATGAAAGCAGGACCCCCTGGGGTGATGAGTGTGGCTGAGTGTGTGTTTGTGCGCAGGAATGACAGAAATAGAGGGGAAATTAATAGAGCAAAGGGTGGAGGAAGGTGGGAGCGGGTATGGCCGACTGTGTGTGGAGTCTATTGGTGTTTAACCAGTACGAGTGCAAACAGCCACTTCATGAGAGCAACACCCTGCAGAGATAAGACCGGCTAAGTACGAGGCTCAATTATTCGCCGTTTGAAGGGTTTAAGAGAATTGGAGGGGCTTCGTGAAAATTGATGCTTTAATTGTTAGGAGGGTGGTGAAGTTTAAATGGAGGCCGCTGAGCTATTAGCAGAGGTCACCTTTAATCTGAGTGCATGGTGGCCATGTTGGTGGTGGAAGCGACTGCCATGACTGGCAGCAGGAAACCAGCTCCTGTGTAAAGATTATAAAAGATCTGCACTCATGAAAGGGGAACAAAGCTCCGCGCTGCCACTCTGCAGGCTCTCATATCTGAGGCCGAAGCAAAGAGAGGATCTCTTAAATTGTCAGTGAGGAGCAGTGAATGGAAAGTGCAGCTAATGATATGTTGTGATGTTGCTGGTGTGGGAGGCAGCAGGTTTCATGCTGCTTCTGTTGACAGAACAAACTGAAGCAACTACTCATTGTCCTGTCCTGATCTAAAGATGGATGGTAAGTGTGGTTTTATTAGGTTTTCAGCAAAGTGATGTGCTGATTAGTAGTTTGCATATTTCCTAAACATATGATTAACTGGTCCGTTAATCTAAAAAGCTCTATTTAGTTCATCTTTATTCAGTTTGGATTCTGGAGATTTGCTTTTTGTGAGACTATTCTGGTTAAGACAGTCAGCAGCTCAGTCAGCTTTGGTTTTGCATTACATCACTTAAGACATGTTTTCAGTTTTGATTTATTAACTTATTGATGGACTCAAACAAGCAATAAGTGGCCATAATGATTGTTGCTGACATTTCTCTGTTATTCTGATCAAAAAGTTTTTTTTGTTTTTTTTAAAAAATAACACAAAACAGTAACAATATCTCAACTTTTGCCTTTTGGAAAAAAATGAGTGTAAAATGCACGTTTTAAGTTCTTATAAAAGACAAAAACATCAAAATGTGTGACATCCATGTGCCATCAGATTCAGTACAACTTGGCACTGAAGAACACTATCCATCCATTTTCTTAATTAAGGGTCACATGGGGAGTGAAGCCTATCTCTATGTCACTGGGCAGGAGGCAGGGCACACACAGGTTGCAAATCTATTGCACTTATAACGTGTAGGGAGAGTTTAAAATCATCAGCTTAACCTAATAAGCATCTCTTTGGGTTGTGGGAAGAAGCTAGATTGCTTGGAATAAAGTCACACGGCCATGGGATGAACATGCAAGCCCCAACTGGGTGGAGGGTTCAGCCCCTGTTCCTGTAAGGTGACGGTTTTAACTTCAACTTAACAGCTTCAGTGCTACATAACTTAAAACAGCCGTATGCTCATATTTTGCTAAACAAGATTACTTTGTTTTCTTTAAGTGACATTTTGGACAGTATTTCAGAACTGTCAGAGTTTTCCAAATTCTGGTGTGGAAATTTGTGTTTTTTAAAAATATCACAACCTGAAAAAATGAAGAAAAAAAAAGAAGTTGTGCATGAACTGGTAAATAACACCCAGCAAGTAGGCCAACAACTCTTGATTGTTTTATATTTTTAGTTATTCTCTTATTTTTTATTCTTTCCCAAATTATTCCCTTCTAAAATGTCAGTAAGCAACCCAGGGTGATGCTTTCTGGAATAAATCCCAGATGTATATTGATGCGCAGGGTGAAACCATCGGCGTGTCTTAGTTGACCCCCCAAGTAGATTACATGTGCAGGACACAGCAGGGGTCAAAGTCGAGAGCCCTGAAACAACAGCCGTGACGGCACATCTGCCGATCTGTGGTAGAGCTAGAGCAACGTCAGACTACATTTGTGCAAACATACTTGAATTCCTGAGACTCTGAAAAAGACTGAAACGCAGTAGGAAGATCAAAGCATTGGAACATTCCTGCGCATTAGGTTCACCTGTCAGAGCACCTAAAGATATCAGCCATGGCTTCATAGGAGGGTGGTCCGCAGGGAGCTTTACGGCGCTGTCTAACCCCCCCCCCCCAAAAAAGTTCTCAGTGTGTCGTGCTTAAAGATTCAGCACTTTGGGATCATTTGCATGAGTTCTCTAACTTTTCCAGTCTTAGTCACTTAACCACATGAGAGCAAGGGTGTGCAGTGAGTCATTCTATAGATTTATGACACTGCTACAAACAGAGGTGCCTGCTGACACTTAAAATAGTAAAATTAGAAGTACATACAATAATCCTAAAATTTGCATAAATGGTATCGCAGCAATGCCTCCACTGCAAAAACTCAAAATCTTACCAAGTATATTTGTCTTATTTCTAGTCACAATGATCTCATTACACTTAATATAAGACACAATCAGCTAAAGGGCAACATTTCAGTAAGCTAAGTGAAATTGTTTCAAGACATTTAATCTCGAAACTAGAGAAAAACTAGAGATTGTTCACTTGTATTAAATGAAAAAAAAATCTGCCAGTGAAACAAGATTTTTTTTCCACTTATTTCAAGCTAAATTATCTTGTTTCACTGGCAGAGTTTTTTAGCTGATTGTATCTTATTTTAAGTGTAATGAGATAATTTTGACTAGAAATAAAAAAAAATATACTTGGTAAGATTTTGAGTTTTTGCAGTGTGATTGTTAAGACTGTACAATAGACACATGCAATATTTACCAGCAAAAATATGTGTTTATGTATATCACTTTCACTGCACGTTATGCACATATGTAAAATTCTTTGAGTGTATTTAAAATACATAGAAACATAGTAAATAGTAGAAATTACTTTGTTCTTTTTCCCCCTTTTGTACAGTTTTTTTCTTATTTATTTATTTATTCTTAATATTTCTGTAATTCACTTTTACGTGTTGATTCTTGTGCTCCTGTAACATGTGAATTCCCGGGGAACAGAACAGAGTAGTCCGTTATTGTCACTGTGGATGTGCAATGAAATTCTGGGTTTAGGAGCGCTTTGTGCGACAGCACACGTCTGCTGCCATCTTGGAAAAAGTTGGAGGATTAATAAAGTCTATATCTACGTCTCCAGTTAGTCCACTTTAAAAGGTGTCAGACTTAATTTTGAACCCGTTTTTGCATCTAATAAGTTACAAAGTAAATTTGAGCAGAGACTAAAATGTCAAACAAAAGAACTGTAGATGTTGTTTCTACTACATCTGGTAAAATTAACTTCTCATTTCGGACTGATTTTATATCATTGCATCTAAAAATGTCTCACAGCTATAAAATAGTGTTCAAAAGCAGTTTTTATAATAAAGGAAATCATTGTTGACTTACTTACTTGATCACCCTTTATTCTTAACAGTAACTTTATATGTATCTACTTGAACATGCACTTGAAAATCAAAGAGAGGATTGAAAGCATATGCTCATTTGCACATTTAAAGACTGAGTGCTACCTTCTGAAGTGTTATGAATGCACTTTTTGAGTAATATGGTTCCTCTGCTACAAGCCCAGGTTAATAATATTTAATGCAACATCATTTCATGCCTGTGAAGTTCCACTTTGCATGCATTAGCAGACTGAGAGAGGGCAAGACTTATCTTCAGCTATAAGCGCTGCACTGCAAAGGGACCAGATGTTAAATCCCAAATAATTCGCCCTAGATTTAACTCTTGCATTTATCTCTCTGCCAAATCTGGCTCTGCTTTGTGGCTTTTGGAAATGAAAGACTACATCTTAAAGTTCAGGGTGTTTATGTGCTACTACAAATGACCGAGGGTTTCACTAGCTTCAACATGTGTGACTTTGTATATAAAGAAGTCTCGTGTTTCTTGTGGGAACCTGCGGATAGCTGCACTGAGTGACGATTCTGGACTTTTAGATGCTGACGATTATAAAAAGTGAAACATGAGCGCATTCCTGAGGGTCGAGGTAGAGCCGTGGGGCTGCACAGCTGAGGGGTTATTGAAAGACAAGTGCTCAGCAGGAAATTAGCCTGCAGTAGGATGCGGAGAGGTCACAGAAACAAGCATGCACACGTAAAAGTTCATGGTCCACACTGCGTTTCCAATTCACCTCCCCCACTCATAAAACAATCCACTTATCTCTAAATGTGATCATCATGCATGCCATTATATCGAAGCATTAAATCACAGTTGACTGGTGAGTTGTAACATGACCCCGTCTTTGTGTACATACCTCTCCTGAATCTAAGCACCGCACACTCTGATTTGTAACGTTACAACGTTACTGTGCAGCACTGCATTGTGTGCCCCAGATTTGAGGTAGGAGTTGTGTTGTGAGGCTGGGAGAGAGCGACAGCTGACTATCTGGGACCAGAAATAAGAGAGGGGTGGGGTGAGTGGGGCTTGGGCAAAAGGAGGAGGTGGTCAGATAGTAAGCGTCCACTGCTGGGATCCCTGAGGAAGAGACGGACTGCATCTGCAGCTGTTGCATGAGCACATGCACACGTGTTTGTGCATGCACATGCTAACACACAGCGATTATTCTTTTTATTTCAAATGTACCTGATGTTCCTTTTTTTTTTAATCTGTGATGCTCACTGACCTGTTCGTAGAGTGTTGTGTAATGTTCTAATGTGTTTTGGGAGATGGCACTAAAAGAAAGAGAGAATATTTATTTAAACAAGTGGCAGATTTACAGATTTCACTCATATATAAACATCAGAGTAGCTTTTTTTTTCTTAAGAAAAAAAGTGATGAGAAGACATTTCAAATGGAAAAAAATAGTGTTAGTGCTACATATTAATTTAAATTAAAGCAAGGATTCATTTAGTAAATTGTGTCAGAAAATTAACAAAGAAAGTGCCGAAAATGGCGACAACCAATGACGAATTCTTGAAATAAAAGGTTTTGACCAGTTGGGAGTTCAAAAATAAGCACGGTTAATTCAATTTAATTCAGTTCAGTTTAACTTTATTTATTTAGCACCAAATCACAACAACAGTTGCCTCAAATCACTTTATATTGTAAGGGAAAGACCCAACAATATCCATCCATCTTCCGCTTATCCAAGGCTGGGTCGTGGGGGCAGCAGCCTAAGCAGAGAAGCCCAGACCTCCCTCCTTCTAAACAGCCACCTCCTCCAGCTTGCCAAGGGGAAACACCAAGGCTTTCCCAGGCCAGCGTGTCCTGGGTCTGCCCCGGGGCCTCCTCCCGGTGGGACATGCCTGTAACACCTCATCCAGGAGGTGCTCAGGAGGCATCCTTAGTAGATGCCCGAACCACCTCAACTGGTAGTCTTCTCTGAGCCCCTCCCAAATGGCTAAATTCCTCACCCTATCTCTAAGTCCCTCCACTCTTCGGAGGAAGCCCATTTCTGGGATCTCGTTCTTTCGGTCACTACCCACAGCTTGTGACCATAGGTGAGGGTAGTTACGTAAATCGAGAGCTTCGCTTTTACACTCAGCTCTCTCCACAACAACGGGCTGGTACAACGTCTGAATCACTGCAGTCGCAGCACCAATCCTACTGTTGCTCTCATGCTCCCTTCTTCCCTCCTCCTTCTTCTGGCTACGTCTACACTAACACATCTTTCTCTCTCCGTTTTGGCCTCCCGCCTACACTGAGAGGGCGTTTTTGTTAAGGAAAACTTAACTTTTTTGAAAAACGCTCTCCAAAGCAGATACATTTGAAAATGCCGTTTTCGCATCGCAGTCTGGACTTTCAGAAACGATGATGCATGATAGCCATATGATGCAGTCATATGACCAGTTAAGCTAAGATGGTGGAGGGCATTATATAGCAGTTGTTTTGTTTGCTCTCAGATTAATATCATTTTGTACACGCTCCAGATAGCTTTTTTTCAAATTCTTTAGTTCTCACTCACTTTTTCAACTTTGTTATTTTTACCTCATTGTTAGTCCCTCTGGAAAAACTCGGTGCTTTTCCTCGACATTTTGCCGTGATGTTTCAAAGAGCTGGAAAGTAAATAAACGGCAGGCAGAAATGACGCAGGTCGAGTTGTTTTATGTTTGTACAATGAGCAATAAAGGAACGTAAGTGGTTTCAGTCTTTTCAGTGTGGATGAACAACTGTTTGGAAACGATTAAAAACGATAGTGTGGACTTGGAGCGTTTTTAGATGAAAACGCTGTTTTTAAATTTATCCGGATTAGTGTAGACGTAGCCTTTTTGACTCATAAACAAGACACAGAGATACTTGAACTCATCCACTTGGGGGAGGAACTCGTTGCTGACCCGCAGCTGGCACTCCACCCTTTTCTGGCTGAGGACCATGGCCTTCCAATCATGGGGTGACCACGCTACCTACTGAGCTATCTGAAAAACAGAGATGAGATTCTGAGACCACCCAATTGAAAGCCTTCTCTCACTTGGCTACACCTAGAAATTCGGTCTGTAAAATTACGAACAGAATTGGTGACAAAGGTCAGCCCTGGCAGAGTCCATCACCCACCGGGAACGAGTCCGACTTATTGCCAGCTCTGCGGACCAAGCTCTTGTAATGGTTGTATAAGGGTTGAATGGCCAGCAGCAATGGGCCAAACACCCCATACTCCCGAAGCAACACCCACAGGACACCCCAAGGGACATGACTGAATGCCTTCTCCAAGTCTACAAAACACATGTAGACTGGTTGGGCATACTCACATGCACCCTTGAGAGGATCCTTGAAAGGATAAAGAGCTGGTCCAGTGTTCCACGACCAGGACAAGGTTCAACTTCAACTAACAGATGGACTCTCCTTTCAAGCACCCTGGCATAGACTTTCCCAGGCTAGGCTGAGGAGTGTGATTCCCCTGTAGTTGAAACATAACCTCCGGTTCCCCTTCTTAAAGATGGAACCACCACCCTGGTCTGCCAGTCCAGAGGTACAACCCCTAATCCTCATGCAACATTGCAGATGCATATCAACCAAGAAAGCCCTATAACACCCAGAGCCTTCAGGAACTTAGGGTGGACCTCATCCACCTCTGGGGCTCTGCCACCAAGGAGTCAGTATTGCTCCACCCGCACTATACACAGTACAGGTAGAGCACTACTTTCCCCTCCTGATTTGGCTGATGGTTTGCCAGAATCTCTTTGTGGCAGTCCAAAAGTGTTTCCAAACTCCTCCCACACCTGAGTTTTTGCTTCAGCCACTGCCCGAGCCACGTTCCGCTTGGCCTGTCGGGACCTAATCAAAACTGATAGGACTGCTTCTTCAACCCTTCCTCATCTCTTACCATTTGGTTTTGGATTATTTTTGCATCTACCATTTTGGTAGACCCAACAACAATCAGAGAAAACCCATACAATCAGATGACTCCCTTCCTATGAGCAAGCGCATTGGCGACAGTTATAGTGTCATATTCAAGAAGCTTTAAGTAGTAATAATTTTGCCATTTTGGTTTTAAATTTGACTCAATTTAAATTTTCAGCGATAAAATCGGTTCTGCTCTGTTCTCATAATGGTGCATCGGGCTATTACGAGAGTTTCTCTGTTTCCTAGGATTACAGTGAGGAAAAATGTAATATTATTTAAAGATGTTTGGCCTGAATCAACCGAATAATGTTCAGCTACGGAATATCATGTAAGAGAGTTATACTCTATAAATAGGATACAAAAGTCCAGGACCACAGTTGCAGTAAGAAGTGCTTTCTTTTCTTGGACAGAGTGCTCGGGGACAGAAAGATGAACTGATTGATGCAGTTTGATGTGCGTCTCATAAAAAGCATCTCAGGGATGGAATGTCATAAAGTGCAGAGCGGTAGAGTTCATGTTGACTTTGCTTATTTATTTAACATGCTGATGGAGTTATGGTACACATTTAGAATCAGCTTGGTGAAGAGTTGGTGCTCTGGCTGGAAGTGACCTGCGGGCTTTGCCCTTAGTGAACCTGTTAGACACACAGCACCAATTTACTGTAGTGCAGATGTAGAGGTAAATAAAACCAAATCCCAGAAAGTACTTTCTGTTAATCTTAATGTACTATTTTCAGTGGAAGAAACGTTTCATCAATCATGTGACTTCTTCAGACTACGCCTTCAGACTGTATGTAATTGATTTTCTGGGATTTCCTTATCTGCATTATTGTGCATGCATCAAGAACTGTTTTCTCCATCAGTCTTCAGAAAATGGGAAGATAAAAAAAAAAATCAAATTAACATATTTTCATGGTAGCAATAACCAGAATTAAAATGATGCTGGTTGAACTCATTTGGGTGAGCAGACAGTGTACATCCCAGAAGGCCATGCTCCATGTTAATATTTGAGTTTTTAAATGAGTTTCATTTTTCTAAGCTTTTCTTCATTTCAGTCACTCATGTTGTTGGTTGACTTCCTTTTTTATATATTTATATATTGCAGATATTTCCTGGTTCATTTCTTTTTGACTATATTGTTAGATTTTGTAATTGTTAACGTATGATGTCTAGTTTCTATGTGTGTGTCAGAGTTGTAGTTTTACTTTAAATCTAATCATATGAGTTTCAGTTTATTTTGCCTCCCTTTGTTTCCTTATTGTTAAGTTTCAGTCTGTGTAACCGGTTTCCCTGTCATGTTACCTTCTGTTTTTATTTTGGTAGTCATTTTCCTTCTTCTATTTTAGTCCCTCTTTTCTGCAATTACCTTAATTAATTTCCGCTGTATCTGTTTCTAGTTTCCAAGGTGTCTCCACTTCTATTGCTGCCTGTTGTGTCTTTACAGATTGAGCTGGTTAGTGTTCTTGTGCAGAGTGTCTGTTAACTTGGTTGCATTTACCTTTCATCAGTTTGAATTCTGCTGTTTACTTTACGTTTTGGACAAGCATCTACAAATTAAGGCCTTATTGCCTTGTTAGGGTTTACATTTACATGGACTGTAATTGTGTGGCCCAAA
Source organism: Hemichromis elongatus (assembly GCA_015108515.1). Taxonomy (NCBI): domain Eukaryota; kingdom Metazoa; phylum Chordata; class Actinopteri; order Cichliformes; family Cichlidae; genus Hemichromis; species Hemichromis elongatus. Next base: position 33,073 of record VUQR01036470.1, read on the forward strand.
CATGGATAGTTTCAGTTTCAGTTCTACAATAGACAAAGATGTTGCACAAACAAACACCTTGATGCACAAAAATAGAGACGCAGCAGCATTTTATTCTGAAAACAGATTTAATTTACAAAGAGTCAGTGACAGTTTTACAGTGCACATGACACAAGATGACCACTGAAGGTTCGCAGAACCTCGATGAAAAATATCAACAACAGTGCTGAGAATTACACTTAAAAGACAGCTTTAATAGGAAGAAATAAATGTTACAATTACATACATGTACTACGTGCCATGACATCTCAGACTGCACTTCATGGCGTTGGAAACCGTCTGTGTGTGTTGGACCCTCAGACTGTGCAGAATATGTATTGGTCTTATTACTGAAACAGAGACAGCACCACGTGGATCAACTATCCAAGCCATAAAAACACCTCTGAGGCCTAATCCCTGCTGGTTAAGATTATTGGTCTGGTATCACATTAAAAACTGAGTAAAAATAATGTTTTTTTCCCCTTTAATATTAAGTTGAGAATATCAGATTGTCCTTGCATATCAGTGGTCCCTTAATAATAATTTAAAAAAACAAACAAATCAAGAGCGGGCAGTGTGGTCTGAGACCCTGAGGGAATTTGTGAAGGAAGCTATAGGTTGATTTGAATTGTTATGGTGCCTCTTTAAATGGGAAATACTGAAACTGTTTATAACGGTACAATAGAATAAATAACGTTGATTAAATATGACCTCACCAGTTTGTAGTTTAAGTACAAGAGCTGTAGCAATGTTTACATATTCAGCTGTTATTGTGACATTTAACTGTGCAGAATAATGAAAATCATGCGATGGGATATTAGAGTAAATGAGTCTTATTGCTGCTGTTTGATGACAAATATGTACAATGTTCTGTACATTTAGCCTGTTCAGTTTGTTGCACCTTTCACAGATTATGGGTCCTATATCTGTCACAGCCCTGTAATGCAGTCACCTGCATATATACAGTATATAACACAGTCAGTTAATTCAAAAGCTCTGGGATTAAACAAGCCCATTTTTGCATCTTTAAGCTTGTGGTGAATATACTTTACATAATGTCTGAGTACCAGATGGCTGTCAGTTAGTCAGTACTTGGGGTTGGCTGTGCCATCTTTACCCCCTCCTCTCTCTGCATAGCAGCCCACGAGGACTTCAGTTGACTCAACATTTGCCATGTCTACATAGCAGGGAACTAAAGAGAGTGCTTCCAACATGACAGCAACCACAGCATTTCTGATTACCAGGGACAGATCTCAAAGTTTCATGTATAAACTTTGAACTAGTCATGCGTATTGCTGTTATGCTTTTAAAGCAAGATAAAATAAAATTTACTGGAAACCCATTCTGAATGTGGCAGTGCTTTCTCCCGTGTGGCATTCGCTCCCTGAGCAAAGGTGAACAAGACGAGTTCATGTAATCATAAGTTTCCAGGTTGTTGCAGCCATTTTGGAAATAAAAAGCAAGCTGTGGACTCTGTAGTGGCAGTGCGTTCAGTAACAGCTGTTTGTAGCATCATTTATAAAAACGGTAACCGTGCAATTCAACAGTTGGTGTTGCAATTTATAGATGCAAAGAAGTGCAAAGAAGTGTGTCCTGTAGAGCAGAAGTGGAAAAAGTCTGCATTAAAAATATTCAAATTGATAGTGACATTCTGAGAATGGTGTCCTTTTCAAAGTACCGTCCTTTAGGAGAACATGAAAATCCAGTCATACATGCACACGTGTGAAGTAGTTTGAATAATACAAAAGTTGCAGCATAAACCCTAAAAAAGTCTCATTGTTTCTCAGCATACACTCACACGGACACATCAAACGAGGTCTGGGTTTGTGGATTGTCAGACGAAACCTTGCCCTGATAATCTCTCAGTCGCAGGAGAAGCACGATGTGGGTGTGAATTTAGCGGTTCATTTTTGGAAGATAACTGTGTCCAAACCTCTCGTTCGTTCACGCTCCTTTATCACAGCCAAAATCCTACAGCACCTGTCACACACGCGATCTGGCATCACTGCCAGTCTGTTGGCCAGAGACTCGCTGTCAGACCCACACAGCTGTGTTGTAGTCAAACAAGGGCTGCATTTTCTCCAGACCAGTCTCTGGCTGCCTTCTGTCTAAATAAATCCCTGCAAATGGCTGCTGGTAAAACTGGTGGAAGTGTTGGTGGTGGTTCCTCTCTGTCTCCGGAAGATGCATACATGTGCTGCTTTTGCCCTGCTGTCCATTCGCCCAGAACGGCAGGTAAAAGCTGCCTTTAGAACTTTTGGGAAGCAATTTCTTCGGCCTTTTAAAGAGGTCACCCTCTGGAAGTTCGGGAGCCACCCAGCCTGGCCTCTCCTTGAGCAGCTTGTCCCGGTCGGGCCTGACACTTCGCAGGAACTTCTTGAAGATGTTTGTGGTGAATGAGAACTTTTTGCAGATCTCCTGAGAGCGGCTGAGGCGTAGAGGGTGAGCTGGGGTGTCTGGTCTTTCTGTCACACCATTCATTCTCTCCTCTCTCCTCTTTGCCTTTTCTTCTTCTTCTCCTTCCTCCCTGTCCACCTCAGGAAGGTCTAGCCAGTTGCCCACAAGGTCTGCAAATACATTGTCCCCCAGAACTAATGGTTGACGGTTGCGACAGCGGCTCATGAGCGACGAAGTCCAGTCACTGGCGTCATCTGTGCTGTCTTGGGAGTAGTCGCTATCTAAGGAAGGACCCTCTCTTGAGAGACTGTACAGAATTCCAGGCAGGTCCACTACCTGTGCACGACGGGGACGTGGATGGCTACGGTAGGGCTCTGGTGGAGGATTTCCCACAACTGGTCCACAGAAGTCCACTTGAGGAGCGGTATATCCTGACCACCTTCTTGGTATAGACTCCAAGTCATTTTCGCTTCTTGCATTTCTTGCATTTCTTGTGCTTCGTCCACTTCTTTGACTTGTTTCACTCTCGCTCTCTAGGCTGGATGATGAGGAGGATGAGGTTTCCATACTGCTTCTGTTTTCTGATGGACTAGTTGAGTTTCTGCTCTCCAAAGACTGCCTTGAACTCGTCACATGACTGGGGCTGGGCTCTTCAGACATGGTTTGTCTGGTACAACAGGTCTGATCCTCTCCTGGAGCTGATGCTGCTGCAGCTGGTGGTTCAGCAGCAGCAGTTGAAGCCGCGTGGGGCATTCCCCGGTTTATAGGCCGCCCTGAAATGTCAAGATTTTCTAGTGCTGTCTGGACCTGGAGGAGCTTGAGTTCCTGAAGAGCTCCCATCATTGAATTCATCTGAGCATGGAGGCCATCTCCAGCTTCTTTCATGGACAACTGCAGAAAGACAGAGAGAGAAATAAAGATAAGCGGCTGATAGCTGTATTCACATTTACATTTGTGTATCACACACACAGAAAAAAAAATCTCATTGCACAAGAGGAACTGACAATAGTCGTTAATTCCAGAAATAGTAACAGTTATTATCTCTGGTAAAAAAAAAATAAAAATCTGCCAAACCAAATGTGGATGTATCTGGTGTGATGACCCTCTTATGAATAAGGGAGCAGCGTTATTGTACTAATCCTGTGTTTTGTCTCTTCACTTGGTTTCAGGCTATGCACCTTATTTAATTATGAGGTCATGTGACCTAGTTTTGGTGACAGACTGGGGTCCCATATGGCCAGCGTATGAGAGAGAATCCAACTAGTGACAGCTGTAAAACACACTTGCTTTATTAAAAAAATAAAAAATAAAAAAATCTCTAATTTCCTTTTTACTTCCTTTCATTTGATTTACCATATCTGCTTTCTCCTCTAAGCCCATTGTATTCATGTGTTCTACTCTCTGCAGTAATCATCCTCTCTGCTTTTAACCTCCTCCGCCTCTCTTCCTGTTCTCATCTGTTTGAAAGCCTGCGTCATGTGACCTGGACTAACCGTCTTCTCCTAAAGGCAGGCACACAACCCAGAGCCAGCATCCTAACCCGTGTCTTAACTTGCAGCCTTGAATCACTGCCATGCCCTTTGAACAACTGTCTTAGATATTGTAGGTTTCTCTGCTATCATGTCATAATGTGCTGCTGATTGATGAATGAAATATGAAGCATCTGTGAAAAGTGGTGCCAAAGCATCCAAGGAATTTTAAAAAATGTGCCAAAGCTCGTGGGAAATTTTGGTGAAAATCTTGCAGAACACACCTTCAGAAGAACGTGACTACATTTCCATAGAAGATGCTCTCAGTCAACCAACAAAAACAAAACCTTTAAACTAATCTTAACCTGTAGTAAATATGTTTACAGGAAATATTTTCTTCAAATAAAACAAATTACTACTATGAGAATAAACGGGTAGCTGCGCCTTACCTACACTCTCAAAAAGCAGCAGGTTTTGATCCTCCTGTCTGCACCTCTGTCAGCCCGTCACTGTCTCTCACCTTTCAAACGGATCAGTCTGCCTGCCTCTATATGTATCCCTCTCCAATGGAGGGACACCACTGGGTGTGACAGCCAATCACCACTGCCCATCTAGACTATAATCCCCAAATACAGCGTGTACAGGGGGGGGGGACTCACTCGGGCGGAAATGGAATAACAATGAAAGGAGCAAGAGGGGTGGTGAGAGTCAGCCATATGAGCAGGGATGGAAACGGAGGGGGGCAGATGGGGAGGAATCCTTTACCATATGTTTAGATGTCGAAGAGAAAACTGTTGATGGATTCAATTATGAATGACACCATTAGAACATAAGACGGCGGTGCAGAGGGCAGGAGGGGAGGTGGTGGAACAAAATTAGGCTGTGATACTTGGGAAAAGTTGCTGCGTAGCACAGTTGGCTTCACAGCATCATAATCAAATCTCCTTATCACCGTGTGAGAAGGGATGTGGGTTTTCTTTTAACGTGGGAAAATTGACAAATGTGACAAAATACTGTGACAATATACTAAAGTTTAAGTTCACCCTGAATCTAGATGTTGACTTTTTATTTGGCATATAGCGTTGCTCGGTTCGTTAGTCCACTACTTCATCCCAGAATGTGAGATCACTTCCTGGCCGTTCCTCTGGCACCATGTTTACTTTTAGTGAAATGTCTCAGCAACTATTGGACAGATTGTCATTAAATCTGGCACAGGCATTAACTTCACAGGATGAAGTTAATTACTTGCAGAACTACCAACATGTCAAAATTTTAATATGCCCTGGTTTTATAATCAAACATGCCGCGCTGTTCACATCAGCCTCGGCTCTGTAGAGTACGTTCACTGTTAATTAAAAGCTTCAGTAAACGTTTTGAATGCGATTAACATTTAAACCTGTTGAACATCAGCATGCTGTCACTGAGAGCTTGTCTGCATGCTGCATTTAGCTCAGAGCACCACTGAGTCCAAGTGCAGCATCTTGCAGGTCCAGTGACCGTGCAGACCTTTACAGGAAGTTCATGGTTTCTACATCTCTGTAAATGTCTGCAACACAGGAATTTTGCTGTCTGCTCAAGCCGAAACAGAGCAAGTTCACCAAAAGTGCATGTGCAAGAAATTTTTCATGCACGGAATAAATACAGGGCAGCGTGGTGGCATGGGGGTCAGCACTGTTGCCTCACAGTACGACGAGGCTGGGTTTGAATCTACCATCTAGCTGGGCCCTTTGTGTCCCTGTGTCTACATGCGTTCCCTCCGAGTACTCCACTAATTTAAAAATGCACATAGGTGTGAATGTGAGTGAGTCTGTGTTAGCCTTGTGACAGACTGGCGACCTGTCCACAGTGTATCCCACCTCTATGAATCAGAAGAAAAATAAATGGACGGATTATAAATATGACAACATTCGAACTGCTTCTGTTTAGCACTTGCACAACTTCAATAACAAATTTCTAATTTTTAACCTTTTCAAACTTTTATCGAGAAATTCCATTTGTCACATAGATGCAAAAAAATCCTTCACTGAAAACACTTTTTTATTACATGTTTGTCATTCATCCAAGCACAATGACCTGGCTTTGACACCAATACACTATCCTTCTCCATCAGCAGTAAATCTCTGCATTAAAACACTTGGCTTATCACTGACATATGGCTGAGTAGGTGCATGGGGGCATGAATAACCTCTAAGATCAGATAATAGGCCTATCAATGCACATGCAGGGATGGCAGGCCTCTGAGCTTCCCGCTGGCTCGCTAAATTAGGAAGTGAAGGTACATGTAATTAGCACAATCAGGTTGTCTCTTGTCTTTGTGCCTTTCACATATGGCTGACTTCATTAGCTGTAATTGTCTGCGTCCTGGGAAAGGCTGGGAAAGGGTGCATAATTATGGTTTGCTTCCTTACACAACAAAAGTCAACAAGACTCGAGGCAAAAAGGGAGTTATGTATTTGTCATTGCATTTTTGGAGGCTTCGGTAAAGTTTAGGCCCGGGATCAGGCTCGCTTTAATGTATTAAATTTGCTTTTGTAATATCATCTTCTAGGTATGCAGACTCAAAGAGCTGCACCTGTTTACACACGCTAACCTCAAACACTGCAGTTTAACATTCACGTGCAACTTTTCCATTATCCCTAAAATGCAGACACTCCCCGCAGTTATTTAAAAACACAGCGTTGTTTACTGGCATTTCTATTCTAAGGCAATATTAATAATTCATACTATGCTCTGGGGAACAAACAGGGGAACAGCAGTAAACCAAACCCTATTATTCTACCTTTAACGTGCCAACTAACTCCAGGCACTCCGCTGCCATTTCAAAGCTGAACTTTGTGGCCCAAATATGTCAGCCTTTTCATCCTTCATCCGATATCTTACTCAGGATTCTAAAAGTGACTTAAAAATTTCGTCCTGCGGCGGTTTCTTGTTTAGACACAGATGTTACGGAAATCCAAAGATGTCTCACTTTTACAATGTGTGAATCAGCCCAGGGCCTCGCAGACCTGAGAGGACCTACACGTGCACCCTAAGGGTTTAAGGACAAAAACGGAGATGAGAAATAATGTCTGTCTAATCTAATTTAACGAGAGAAGTGGGATGAAATTGGCGCTGCAGGGAATTGTTGTACTGCCCAGAAACACTTTAATCATTAATGCAGTCTTGTGAAGTTTGGTTAAATCCTCCTTATTTAATCCATGAAGTATGTATTATTATTTTTTTTAATTTAAAAATCTGAAAAAAATTAAGACAAACATTTAATGCCTAGACCCCCTGCCAAAACCCCGTAAACCCTCTACTTTCTCTTCTGGCTGCAGTGATGCTAGCCAACCAGACATAATTGCCAATCAAAGGCTGAATGCTTCAGAGTTTAAGAACAAAGGCTGGCAGCCTTCATTTAATACTCAATAGAGGCTTATTAAAAAGTGCTGGGCAATTTAATTAAGAGGTTTTTTCTTTTAAAGCTTATAGGTGATTCTTTATTTAAGAGCCACATGTCAGATCTTTCTAACTGTGAAGACGCTTCTAGAAACCCATTCAATATACATGCAAGTGAATTAAATACCACAAAGTATAAATAAATCAATGCTCCTGCTCTGCTGTCTGTCAAGATCAAGTTCTGCCTTGATCATGGTTTCGGTATTACCTCATGTCAGTTATGGAGGGGGAAAAAAATGCGCTGTGCAAACACACTGAGCTCCCACATCCACGCAAGTCCAGACTTGCCTCAGTCCAACGAAGTCAGTGTAACTTTTTAGAGCATGGATGCTGTGTTCAGTTAGGTAAATTAACTGGATTATTAGGAGGAAAATACAAGTAAGCAACAAGTAATCAAAAACAAAGTAGTGCTCTATTCTGCCTACAAAATGCAGGCCATTCACTGTTGTTGTTTGTTAGCAACTGAAGGGGGGAGGCCAAGGTTATCAGACCCAAAAGGTCTTCCTGTTTGGAAGGCGCTGACCAGCAGCGGCATCTATAGTGTGTACTCCCCTTCCTCCACCTCCACCCCTAATTAAATATGAATGGTGGGCTGTGTGGGTCAAGGACAGGAATGGGGTCTCTGTCTGGGGGATACACACAAGGTCTCTGTGGCTGAACTGCTGTGGATGGCCCCGAGGTCACGATAAAGAGGGCAAGGGCAATAAATCTGGGCAGCATTTAGTGAAAGAAATAAATGACTATCCACACGGCAATGAAAGCCTCTTTGACGGGAAAAAAAAAGGTTATATGGTGACTCTGTTTGGCCTGTATGTCCTCAGGGTCGCATTCAGGAGACGAAGAAGTGTAGATGATAAACATAAATGCCTCCTTGTTCTTTAATTTTAGAAGATGTTCTTGTTTTTAGCAAAAATGTTAGCTTTATTATCAGAGTAGAGAGGAGAAGCAATCTCTTTATGGTTTTGCAAAACTATCTGAAACATTTAGGGATGAATGAAAATGGGGAATGAGCCAGCTGAGAGCAAATATAACTGTTTGTAGGTCCTGCTGGCCAACAAAGACTCCCTGATGACCTTTTCAGCAAAAGGGAGGTGGTTTAATAGCTTGTTTCCTGCTAGTGCTCATTTATGCCATCGCAACTGATGCCGCTGTGGGAGATGTAGGAGGATTAGTATCCATATCATCATCTTTGGCAGATGATATTTGGAGACGGTCTGGGACCCGATCTGTTGTCGTCCTGGCGGGAACTCCTCACTGGAAGCAATAATCGTCACGTAGGAGCTCGATAGCGCAGGAGTTGACGTCAGCGCCTCGTGTGGGGGCAGTGAAAGTGCTCATCCAATTCTCAGCCCCCCTCTAAGATCAAAAGGAGCGCTAAATCACACAAGCATTTCCTCAAGAAAATAAATGCGGTCGCTGATGCTGTAGTTTTTCCTGTGTGCATCATCTAGCACATTTTTCAACTGAAAGTGAATGGCCGTGCAAAGCCTTTAATGCATTGTGTTTTTAAACCCTTTTAATATGTGCAGCTTATTTACAGTTTTTTAATTTGGAGTTTGAAACATTTTGGATATTTACACTTGTACTATATTGGGGTGCTACGTTATAAATGCCTTTTTGATTTAAAGGAATCCATCTTCAGTATTTTCTATATTGTATTTTCATATTTAAAATACTGGAAATGCCTTTTAATGACTGACTTCTGTAATATGAAAGTGGATCTAGAGATATATCACTTAAATCTTGATTTTAGCTTTTGACCACTTTTGACCCCAAACCCTCGGATAAACGTACTACTACTGAATGACTGTCACTGTTACTGGCTACACAGTAAATACAGAAAGGCTAATTGCTGCTGCGGGGAAGGTTAAATCCCTCAGGAGACGGTAAAAATCAAAACAGAGGTGAAAGATGCGCGAACACATCGCAGTTACTTTTATCTGGAGGTCAAATTTTAATATTGCTCTAACAGCTGCTGTTTAAATGAACAGCTGTTTGATAAGAGATTTTTCAATCATGTCTTTGTGGTTTGTTCTGAACCCTGAGTGCTGCAGTGCATTCTTCTATATGTATGTTTCTTTTAAAAAGAACAAATTAATAAATATAACCTTATCTGGAAATACAACAGTGCCAGACAAGATGTAATACAAAGGTCAAAGCATAGAGAATATTGATCTACACCTCACATGTTGTTTCCAGTGAATGTATAAGGTAAGGAGGTCAGGACTCGATCTAACACTAATGTGATTGCATGTGTGGTCACAGCAGCAGCATTAACTCCACTCCTTACCTCTTGCCTCTTGTGTCCAAGGAAAAAAAGGCCAAAATAAATCTGATATCTTGGGCAGTGATTTCATTTTACATTCTGTGAACCATGAAAAAGTCGGTTACGTGTGCAGAATCATAGCGGTAAACAGGCTTTGTTAAAGGTTTGTGGTTCCGTCTCAAACACAATGATCACCCACGCAAACCCCGCAGCTGCCACTAAGAGTTGGTCCAATTTTAGCCGAGGGGAAGGAAGGGCAGTTTGGAGAACGGGAGCCACGGAGGGGAGACACAAAACAAACGAGCTTAAAGTTAAACCACAACCCTGCTTTGTGTGCAGTTTTCAGCTCCAACGCCCAAAAGGTAACAAAGAACTTTCCAGAAGACACTCCAGGCTTGGCACTCGAGTGCATCTCTCTGATTTCATGACTTCATGGTTGCTGGCTTTGGTGTTGAATTCCAAGGTGACAGTCATGTTTGAAATTCCCCTCAGGTGTGAACGAGATAAAAGGGGGGCACGCTGCACGTGAAATCAGCTTCAGCGGCGATGATATGAAAAGCTCTGATTTATGTTTTAGTGTCTGACGCTGCTACTAACCAGGTGTGAACCCTACGTTAAGACAATGTGAGTCAAAGACGTGTCACCGTTTGCATTTTCATCTTCAAGTAGGCAGGAAGAGCTGATGTTTTCTTTGTCATGACTGTCTGCTGCACCAATCATGAGTCATGGATAGGCTTAAAACTATTTCACTGTTGTCATTACAGTCTATCCTCTGGATTTCAAAGGACTCTTGTATTTCTTTTAAAGAATAATCTGAAGTTAAACGACTGTTTTCAGTTTGAGTCACACAGGAGGACAGATGGTGCGATATTCCTGACTGTCAGGTTTGACATTTAATGCATTTGTTGTGATGGACACGGTCACCAGTTGAAGAAATTAGACCCCGAGCTTTTCAAGGTTGAGGGTCAGATTTTCAAGCGTGACCTGTCTGTACCTCCCAGAAGGACCAACACCCTCAGACACGCTGCCTGCACTTTCATATCACACTCTTGTTGTAGAGCTGACTGGGCATCAGGGTTTGGGTTTCACTGTGTCTCGGGTAAAAAAACAAACAAAAACAAAAACAAAAAAACCGAAGTCATGCTGCTATTCACGTGACTTTTGTATAGCCTTTGAACGCCACACTCTGTTTGTGTCTGTAGCAACACAGAAACCTAACTCAACTATGTAGAGTTTCCTGTTTTATTGTAACTTTTTATTTAGGAGTATTAGAGTATAATCAGGTGAAGGTTTAAAGGACTATACTATTATTTTTGCTCCTTCCAATCAGTTGTTGTTGTGTGCGATGCTCAGTGCATGCCATTTTCCAAGACATGAACAATAAGCTTAAGCACTTACATGCATTTTTTTCTACCAGCATTTGGCTATATACAAACCAACACAGAGAAAGACAAATGGCATATTTCTTTGACTTATGTGATAACTGCAAAAACGTTACTACTGGGCTCTGCTCTGACTGGACGTAATGTTGGCAAGATGGAAAAGTTACTCCCTGCTAAATGGTTGGGATAACATCTAAACTTCTCCCAACAGAAAATAGATACCATAAACACAGAGGCTATAATTAAGTGAAAGTGATATCTGGTTTGATTGGAAAGCTGCATTACTTTGCTGTTTTTGAGTAAATAGTCTGCTGTTAAATCAGTCTGCACTGCATTGCATTGCAAAGAAATGACAAATGTGAACACAAACTTGATGTCGATTGTGATGGATCGTGTAGCCTTAGCTCTTTTATGCTGCACGGAAATGAATGAAAACACAGCAGGAAAAAACTAAACATCATGCAAAATGGTTTTTGGAATGATTTAAGGTCATGCTGTTTGTAGCAAGTGTTCCAAAGCATGCATAACTGGCGTGGTCCAAAATTGCTGACTTCAAAGCCACAAATTCGCAAGAGATGTCCGGGAGCCGCTCGACTCGGCATCACAGCTGTAAGTCGGCTGTTAGATGTTTGTGATCTCTGTGTTGCTGATAGAGCCGGTTTTACCACTCTCCACTGAACACTGCATGAAAATCAGTCACAGTGGAAAGGAAAGTGACAACCTTGGCATAGATACCCCTTATTTCTGAACAACAGATTGCATCCCACATGGTCCTTGAGAGCGGGAGGAGACTGCCTCGGCTTTTTAACTGGCATCTGCTCTCCGTTCTCCTGTTTGATCCTCGGCATGGCATGACACTTTTTTCTATTATGTTACCAAACTGAGATGTGGCAGCCCTAACACAACATGTCCTTCTGGCATCAACGTCAACTCCCCTTAAATCTCAAGTGCCACTTCACAGACGTGTGGCTAATTTGGAGCAACAAATCATGAAGTCACAGAGCAGATTAAGCTGCAAAACATGCAGCCACGCAAGGCCTTTCTGCAGGCCAGCGGCTGGACAGAAAAGGGGGGAGAAAAAAAAATCCGTTGCTGCTTTGAAGATGATTCCAAATGAAATCTGTGCCAGTTAAGGCTCCTCTGAAAATGGGTCTACAGTGTGTCACTGCCAGATGATTTTGAACACGAGGGTGAAGCTTACAGATTTTGTTTTTACATTTCAAAGAAGAGCAAAGAAATGGCAGACTAAATGTACTCACATCAAACACGGTAGATGAGAGGAGACATGAAAATATTAAATAACGGAGTCTAACAAATTCATTTAGAGCATGGAAACGTGATGAAACTCAATGTGACTGCCAATTTCACTCACTCCCCTGTGAGAGCTGGAGCTCCGAACAGTCTGTTGCAACACATGATTAAATTTACTACAAGGCACCAAGAATAGTGTAAACTCTAAATCGGTTTCTTTCAAGAATCCATAACCCAGCGCAGAGTATTTATGAGGAAGAAAAAAAAAACCCCGTCTTGAGCTTATTAAGCTTAAAACATCTGTCCCAGATGCGTGGACAGAGAGGAGGGAAGTGTACACATGCCTCTGGTGTGCTCAGAGCTTTAAGCCCACACAGATTAATGCGATTTAAAAAGACACACATGCACCCTCAGCTGAAAACTAGACGCCAGAATATTAGACTTGGAAATGTAGAAATGTTTCAGGACACACAGCGCGCAATAAAGAGAGAGGTCTAATATTTAAAATGCAAAAAGTATTAAATATTTCCACGTATAAGCAGTAAAAATGTTAAAAATGTACATGAATAAAGTAAAACAGCGGTCCAGGGTAACAACAGAAGGAGATGGAACGGAACCTACCAGCTCTTGCTTCAGTCGCCTCAGACACGCATCCATGTTTTTGCTTTCTTGTTTGGAGAGCCGCTGTTCCATTTTTCTTTCTTTCTTTCTTTTTTCTTGAAAGACAGGAATTCAGCTGAACCGCTTCGCCAGTCCCCGCTCGAACATGACTACAGACGCTTTAAGAAGAGCAGAAAACAATCTGGAATTGAAGATGCGCAGATACTGCTGAGGAATGCGCGCGCGGCTCGAAATGACGCGAATCTCGTGGTTTAAATCCTGATGACGAAAATGTGTTTACTCCAAAAGAAAAATTAATAAATAAAAAAAATGATAATGAGCTCCTTCTTGTGGCTGCACTGGCCGCTGCTTGGCTGCTGTCAGGCTGCGCGTGTGTTGCTCAGCCTGTTTTTTTTCCCCTGCTGCTATTTTCTCATTCAAGAGGAGCGCTTACGTTGGCCATCCAATTTCCTCCAATGAGCGAGCCGCTCAGGGCGGACTGAATCTCATTCAAGCCAGGATAAAACGCGGGTCGATCTTTTACTATGTGCGAGCAGAACTGCTAAAAAGAGAGACCGAACATCTGGAAATATTTAAATAAAGGCTGAAAGATAAGAGAGTTGCATTTGCTGAAAGAAGGCATTTTCCATTACACAAACAAATACAGTCAGCAGTCCTTGTTGCATTACACTTGACTGAAAGAGGATGTGTTTAAAAGAAACCATGCTCGTCCATAGGAAGAGTTTCCTGCACCTTCACTGAGCAGACAGGAAACACCTGAGCTATGGGCTTTTGTTGTAAGACACGGATATGAGTAGACTAAGGGAAGGAGGGATTGCACATACAAAAAAAAAGAGAAAACGTGGAAGTTGTTGCAAACACTCCCTTCCTTGCAATATAGATTTGACTCATTTGCACAAGTCACGCACCATCTGCAATCTAAAGAGGCCAATAAAGGTTGATGAGGTCTCCTTTACTTCAGTATGATTAATTTATATCAAAACTACTATACTGAAGAAAACTAAAGGAAGGGATTTTAGGTCAATTACATTAATAAGTACAACAAAAAAAAGATTATTTATTTTGAGGAAGAATTGCATTCCTCATAAAATACCAAGATAATGCTAAATGGTGTATGGTGTCACCAGTTGTCATTAATTTTAATTCAGTATTTCCCCCTGTGTTATTTAAAGATGTATACTTTTAAACAATGTAAATAAGTACAATATAGAGAGATACTCCATGACTTTGTGTGGTTACGGTGAGCTAGAATTTACAGAAAATCCCCAGTTACTCGTTTTGTTCTCAAACCTGTTCATCCAGTTTCTCAGCCAGGGATGAGCTTTGCCTGACAGTCGGGAAACTTTGTGCCCCCTGACCTGCTTTCGGTCATGTTGAAGGTTCCAATTTCCTTGCATGATGCTGGCGATGCTTCCCAGATGGATGCAGAGAGAAATGGGAGGAAGCAGCTCTATCTCGGATTCCAACAGCAATGAAACTCGGAAAATGAATAAATCATCTGAGTCCGACTCAACATCTGAGAGAAGAGCTTTAACTGACTTGTATGTTTTATTCTCTTATTCTTTATAAACATTCAGTGTCTGGAAATGATAACAGTCTGCTTTTGTGTTCTTAAAGCAGATTTATTACTCTGTGTCTGTTTAGTGTCATTTTGAGAGCAGATTTAGATCTTCATTGATTGATCAATTAATAATAACAATAAAGAGCAACCTATTCCAGAAACAAGATGTGATCCTTGCTGCCCTTACTCTGGTCTGGAGGGAGTGTTGAGAAACAGTGCTGAATCCAGTTTCCGTGAGTTTCTTTGTGATTTCGCAAACATCTAGCCTGTCTCCTTCTCCCCATCATAGCACAAAATATTGTCCAGACAGTCCTGATGACTAACTTTCAAAACACTCTATTGATCTAAAAGCAAACACAACATTTTAATTCAATAAAATCACAACAACAATTGCCTCAAGGCACTTTTATATTGTAAGGTAGACCCTACAATAATACATACAGAGAAAAACCCAACAACCTTATGGCCCTATTAGCAAGCACTTTAGCGATAGTGGGAAGGAAAAACTCCCTTTTAACAGGAAGAAACCTCCAGCAAAGCCAGGCTCAGGGAGGGGCGGGGCCATCTGCTGTGACCGGTTGAGGTGAGAGAAGGAAGATGGGATAAAGACATGCTGTGAAGGAGAGACAGAGATTAATAACAAGTAATGATTCAATGCAGAGAGGTCTATTAACACATAGTGAGTGAGAAAGGGGACTGAAGAAGAAAAACTCAATGCATCATGGGAATCTCCCAGCAGCCTACGTCTATTGCAGCATAACTAAGGGAGGATCCAGGGTCACCTGGTCCAGCCTTAACTATGCAAGGAAAGTTTTAAGCCTTATCTTAAAAGTAGAGATAGTGTCTGTCTCCTGAATCCAAACTGGAAGCTGGTTCCATAGAAGAGGGGCCTGAAAACTGAAGGCTCTCCCTCCCATTCTACTTTTAAATGCTCTAGGAACAACAAGTAAGCCTGCAGTGCGAGAGCGATGTGCTCTGATAGGGTGATATGGTACCACAAGGTCATTAAGATAAGATGGGGCCTGATTATTTAAGACCTTGTATGTGAGGAGAAGGATTCAATTCTGGATTTAACAGGGAGCCAATGAAGCGAAGCCAATACAGGAGAAATATGCTCTCTCTTTCTAGTCCCTGTCAGTACTCTGGCTGCAACATTTTGAACTAACTGAAGGCTTTTCAGGGAATTTTTAGGACATCCTGATAATAATGAATTACAGTAGTCCAGCCTGGAAGTAATAAATGCATGAACTGAAACAAGAACAAATCTGAAACAAGATGTTTCAAAATTTAGAGATGTTGTGCAAATAGAAGAAAGCAGTCCTACATATCAGTTTAATATGTGCATTGAAGGACTTTTAAAGCCAAATCTTCTCAGGCGCTGCAGGAAAAAGAGCCGCTGTCTCGCTGCTTTTGTGATCACACCAACATGGTGTAACCAACTCAGATCCTCGCTGATGTTGATGTCTAGGAATCTGAAGCAGCTGACTCTCTCCACCTCTGCTCCTTCGATGTGGATGGAGTTGAGGCCTCCTTTCTGCAGTCTCATGTAATCCACTTTGAGCTCCTTGGTTTTGCTGACTTTAAGCAGCAGGTTGTTGTCACGGCACCATGATGTCTGGAATCTCACCTCTGCCCTCTATGCCATCGCATCTCCGCCGATGACGGTGGTGTCATCTGCAAATTTGATGACGGTGTTGAAGCTGTGTGTTGCTGTACAGTCATGGGTGATAAGGGTGTATAACAGGGACCTGGGGGGGGGGCACCTGTGCTGAG
>VUQR01036472.1:4678-17980 GCA_015108515.1 Hemichromis elongatus
GGGCCCCCCCCCCCCCCCCCAACACACACACACACAGATGCACACAAATTTAAACTAAACTAATTTTTGTTTATGCAGCACCAAGACTGCCAGACAATGCTTTGCCAGACAGCAAGGTTGCTGTTGATGGGGCAGCTGTTCCAACAGAAGATATTACCATCCCACAACGCAGCACTTCACCATATTGGATCACAATGACAACTAGTCCCTTTGTGTTCCCCACTGTCTCTCCTTGGTTCACAATCCCAGGTGAGAGAAAAAGCTGAAAGCTAAAATCAACCTCCAGATATAAAGTGTTGACTATTACTAACTTTGTTTATTTTACGCTTTTAGAGTACTTAACTATCAGTGAACCTGATGACCTTGAGGTGAGTGGATTTTATAATCCAAGCTTTCATGTTTTATACGGGATTCCTTAAATAAATACTAAGAGGTTGTTTAACAACCAATAAATACCGACCTCAAAAGCCATATTTTTCCTTTTTTTTCTGCTAAACTTGGTTTCATTTTATCTTCGCTATGTGGTTGGTAATAATATATATATTTTTTAAATGTACTGCATAGTTTCTCTTCAGATAAACTTTGCTTCTTGAACCTTGTGTCTTGTAGAAAGCTCAATCTCAAGGTTCCATGTTCTCCACGATCATGTTGACTGGTTTGCCAGAAGGAAACTACAGACAGGAGGATGTCGCCAAGCTGGTTTGCCGTTTTTTCCCTGATCAGACTGTTCAGACTCTGTACTACAACATAATTGTTTTATCACTCCAGAGGAGGGTGAGGACCCAGCAGTCTGATACAGAGACATTTGCATTTAAAATTTAATTTAATTTAATGAGTAATATTAAATGTTTCCTCAGCATCAATCTTTTCCCTTCTTCCCCTCCAGGCCTTTGTCTTTTTTAAAAGCTGGGATGCGTGCTGCGATTTTGCCAGAGATTACCTCAAAAATCCAGTTACTGTCGGAGAGTGGAAGCTCAAAATCCACGTTGTTTTACAAGACATGCATCCTGGTTCATGTGAGGTATGAAAGTGGAGCAACCAGGGACTGTAAAATCAGGGCCATGCTCCTGTTTCTCTCAAACTATTGAGGTCTCTAAGGACTGAGCAATGATGCACAGCATCATCCTTCTCTGGGCTAATGCAGCTACATGTTAAAAGGATTTTAGGTCTGACAACTGTTTCGGAAACTCACCGAGACTCATATAGCATCAAATAGTTTTTTGAATGCAAAACCAGTAATTAATGTAATCCGCTTTCATCTTCTACTCTTTTCACAGGAGAGCATGTACAGAAGCATGATGAAATGGAGCAGCACTGTAAGTCAGCAGTCACATAAATTTGTCCTGTAAAAGCAGTAGCCTTGGGTCTCCCCGATCTTTAACGCTGGTTGTTTTTCAGCACATTCCAGAGTCGGAGCCTCTGGAGGACCGGCTGCTGAGCGTGGAGGTCTCTGAGGTGAATGTGGACCTTGTCACGATGATCATGGAAGTGGTGGTATCTATTGCTGCCTTTGTCAGATTCTTGCCGCTCGCCAACAGGGTACGATTTCATAAACACCTGCAACTTTTTCACATTTCACATCAAGGCTTGTCATGGTGTCTGCTGCTCCTAAAATCAGCTTTTTCTGAAAAGTGAGAAGTGTTAAATTTCACCTGCATATCCTGTACCTATTGATTCAGTTTACACTGCTTAATAAAATTAAGGGAACATTTGATCATTGCAGAATAACACAGTCAGTTAGACTTTAGTTTTGACAGTTTGGCTTTAGCAGTCCTCCTCTTCCTCTTAAACAAAGGAAGAGGATATCTGCTGATTGGTCATTGCTCTTCTACGGCCCTGTTCAGCTCTCCTTGTGGATAACACCCCATCTCCTGATATTTTCTCCACACTTTTGAGGCCGCGCTGTTAGACACAGCAGATCTTGTGACTGCCATCCAGGAGGAGCTGGACTACCTGTGCAACCTGAATGAGCTGCATGCACATTTCCACCAGCAGTGAAAATCAGAGAAAATTCAATCAGAGAGGAGAAAAAGAGCAATGTGTGTCCTTTACGGGGGTTGTCTCACTGTTGCTTCTGTCACTTTCATTTGCACTGAAGCAGCTGAAATGTGTTCACAATGGTTTAACGATAACAATGACAACTTTATTTACACAGCACACTTCTTTACCTGAAAACTAAATGTGCTTAACAAGGAAAATGAAGACATGAAAAAAAAATCCCGTGTAGCTTTACAATGGTAGTGAAAATAGTAAAATGGAACATCCCTGAAGTTTAACTGGTGTACCTTTCTTATGCTGTGATGATCACGTTGTTTTTCAACAGTGTTTTTTATGTATGTCTTATTTTATTCTGTTTCCAGCTTTTTAACTCAGTTTTGATATTGAGAAACTTTTAAATGAGTCTGAAGGAGACTTTTTTGTTTTTTTTAACACTAGCTGGGCAAGTTTTAATATTGCATTTGAGAACAGTCCCTGCGCCTGGCAATCTGAATTTTACATGCTTTTGCAAACTGCCTGAAATGCACCAAGTTCTCAACCAAGTGGTAATCTTAAGACCTGTTCAGCCTTTTGTCCTGGTCCATCTAGCAGGGAAGACCCCTGCAGTTTGAAGCAGCACTAAGTTGTTTTTTTTAATACAACACTTCTATACTTCTGCAAGTTTAAAACCCAAAGATTGTTTTTACTTTTACCCAAAAAAATTGACTATCATAAGGGACAATACAGAAACTCATCAGCATCTCTATCCTATTACTTTCACAAATTATGGCTGTAGTTTTTTGAGTACCACAGTATTGCTCGACTATCCTCAGGAATACTTTTACTGATTTAATATCTTCCTGTTTTCTCAGATATGCATTGAGATGGCTGAACCTGGTGGAATAACACAGATGGTCGAGAGCAATGTCATCAAGGACTATTTATCTTCTTGGTAAGTGTGTCCCACAATCAAAAGTGAGACAAAGAGGAAATTGATTTTAGACTATTTTTTCAACAGAATGTTTTTTTTTCTTAAAGTGTCTTCATGTTTGTCTGACCTTGTGCTTTTTTTCTCTCTCCTCTTCATAGGAGTAAAGTTGGGCGTATTGAGTCGTGAGTATCTTTCTTTTTCAAGTTTAGTGGCAGAGTCATAACAATCATGATGACTGCTACAGTCCTCAAGGTTATGCTATTCCCAAAGATACAAAAAGAGAAGTGTGTGATTTAGAAATAAATAACTCTAGATTAGAAACTTGAAATTGAATTTTTTATTTTACTTTAACATTTGACGATTTTGTGACAATAAACCTCTTTTCATGGATTCCTATGGGTGTCTCTTCTTTTAAATTCAGTTTGAAGAGCCTGAAACAGCGTCTGCAAGACTCTAGTGAGAACAAAATTAAGCAAGAACTGGAAACTGAGAAGGCTGCAGAATCGACGGTTGCCCCTCAGCCAAGTGAGGAAGGCGAGAAAGCAGCAGTGACTGAGGAGGGGTCATCACAGGCTTCGGTCACTGCTCCTGATGCAAACGCCGCCCCCACCGCTTCTATTGATGCTCTTTCAGCAACAAACCCAGTCAAGTCTGAGGAAAACGACTCAGAACTTCCTCACATCAACAAGGACATTTTCATGGCCATTACAGCAGCACTTCGTGAGCATCGGCACAGTCAAGGAAGCAGGGCACAGAGCAAGGAGAGAGAGGTAACACTTTAAATTTTGTGTTTTCCCCAAATATCTTAAGACACTAAAGCCTTATGTTGGAGGCCTACATATGGGCATTGTATAATAGTACACTGTTGATTGTTGCAGTAAAGCTGCAGGCTGTATGAATAATTAATGCTGATGACAAAGTTTTTAGATTTGCATTATTTCTGGAACAGATAAATTAAAGCAAAGGTCATCATTACATACAGTCTTATTTATTTTTTGTAAGTTTTTGCATGTCCAGTGACACTCACTAATCACATTTTAGGCTATATTTTATGTGTTTGCCAAAACCAGAACAAAATAACGTGAAATGAATTTCCTTTTTTTCATATCTTGTTCATCTCCAGAGCAAAAGCAGCAGCCCTAGTAGGGCACAAGATGAAGACGCACCAAAAGAAAAAGTAAATGTTCATCAGTAGTATTAGTAATACATGCCTGTGCTGCAGTAATGTTTGGTGTTTTCTTGTTGGCAACTCAAACACTTAATTACATTGAGAAAATTCAATGCTGTTGTTTCAGTGTAGATTGGCTTTCACTGCCTGTATTCCTACATGGCCTCTTGAACATTATTGCTGTTAAATTAAAATATGCTACAAAATGGTTATTTTTGTGGTATCATGTGATTACTGAGATCCAGATCATACAGGAGGTTTTTGTGGACACAGAGACATTTAGTATTTTATAGTAAGCTTTCTACATACATAGAATTATATACAATGTCAGTAAGGTTCTATCTGTGATAGTTACACTCTGATTATAGTGTAAGCTGTTTCATGGCTCCAATGACTGTTTTTGGTTTTTCCATCTAGGTTCAAGTTGATAATTTAGAGAAGAAAGTTTCTTCAGAGAGCCGCCCTTTTGATGAACAGGATTTCAATTTGGACGACTTTGTCACTGTTGATGAAATTAACGATGACACAGCAGATGCAGACCCCAATGATGAAAGCTCCTCTTCATCTAAGCCGAACTCCACAGAGAATACAGAAAGGCAAAGCTCAGATGCTTCTCCTGCTGCCAAACGTACCATATCAATGTCCTGCAAAGACTCCAAGAGCTTAGCCTCTTCCTCATCCAACCCTATGAAAGACTCGTCTGAATCCACCAAAACACAACCAAGCAAATCTCCAGACAAGTCATCGCATTCTTTGCCCTCGGCTTATAGGACCCGTTCATCAAAGATGGCATCAACCGCTGCTGCAGAGTTAACGGAAGAGAGTGCAGCAACGAAGTCTGACCTCAAAGTGTCAGTAAAGGAAAATCAAATTAAAATGGAAACGTTATCAGAGACACAGCCACCTGCAGAAGAAGAGGGAATAGGGATGAAGAGCCAACTGGAGACTGAATGTAAGGATGACACACACAAAGAGTCAAAGAAAAGCAAAGGAGAAGATGGGGGAAAAGACAATGCTGGCAAACGTCCAGAGGAGGAGGAGGATGGTGAAAGTTACCAGATCCTTGATTCGATAGATGAGCCAACAGATGAACAGATGGATGAAGACACAAACCAAGAAACTAAAACTGAGTCATCAGGACCTGAGCAAACCCAGAGTTTGTGTGAGGGGGATAGTCAGGTCTTGGACAGCATTGAGGATGAAGGTGCAGAGGAGTGCAGTAAAATGGAAACGCATACTTCTTTCCATGTGATAGAAAGTGTTACTGAAGCCCAAGCCAGTACAGGCCAAGAGGTCAGACATCTGGTCAAAGATGAAGGTGCCACAATAAACCAGCTGTCTGAAGAAAAAATTCAAGATGCCAATGCTGAACAAGATGTAGCTGATAAAAAAGAAGAGTTGGATACAAGCAGGAACCAAACTCCAAGGTCCAGTGCCGATGGAAAAGAAATAAATGAAGAGATGCCCTTAGAAAAATCAAACAAAGCTTCTAAATCGTTTTGCCAAACTCCAAATGATGAAAAACAAGAAAACAAAGCAAGTTTGGCAGATGGTACTGAACAAAAACCCTCTGAGAAGTTAGATTCAGTCGATGATCACACTGGAGGAGAAGATGACGACAAGAAATGTAATACTCAGAGCCAGCAGGTATCTAAAGCAGTCACTGAAGGAACTGAAGAAGACGAAGAAGCTTACCAGGTAATTGATTCTGTGGAAGAAGAGCCAGCAGAGAGCACAGAGACTGAGGCAGAGGCTGAGAACAAGGAGAAAAGCACCAAGAAAGATGCTGAAACAGCTAAACGAGCTGAAAGGAGGAGGGGTAGACCGAGAACCAGAACATCAAAAAGAGAGGAGAAAGAGAAGTCACCAAAGGCACAGGAGGAGATGATCTTTGAGGTAGTGGATTCTGTTGAAGATGAATCTGTTCAAGATGCCTCCACCACAGAGAGGCCTGGTAGAAGGAGGTCGGCCAGAGGAAACAAAGAAGATAAAAAGGTGCCAACTTCCACAGTTGCATGTATAAAAGCCATCGGGGAAGAGTCTGAGATTCTAGACTCAGTAGAGGATAAGGCTGCCGTGAACGAACCAACCATCGCAACAAGGTCAACTAGAGGAAGAAGGGAAACTAAAGAAGACATCTCAAAAAAAGAGAAGACGCCAACGAGGAGGAGGCTGACACCTGCCAGAGATTCTCACGAACCAAACAAGGAGGAATCTCCGCAGACTGAGGAAAAAGGCTCTGTGAAAGAGAGCACACCAACAAAGAAGAGCGAGGAGAATGCCACCTTTACAGTAATAAACCCAGTGCAGGATGAAGTTTTTAAGGATGATCGGGCCAAAACTCCAGAAAAAAGAAAAAGGGGAAGACCAAAGAAAGACACTAAAGCAACTAAAAAACAAGCTGCCTTGAAGAATGCTGCATCTAGTAAAGTGGCTGATGAAGAGGAGGCCATTTACCAGATTGTTGACTCAGTTGATGATGAGACGGCTGACAATGAGCCTCCCAAAGACCAGAGTACAGAAGAGCCAATGGTGCCTAAAGATGATAAAGCCTCAGCATCGCCAAAAAATGCAGATGAGGAGGAGGAAGAGCCATTGTATCAGATTGTAGATTCTCTAGAAGACGATCAAGTCCGAGAAGACCCAACAAATGCAGAAACATCAGACGGAGAGACAAGGGAGGAAGAGGCACTCGGTGAAAAAGAAGACACCCTCACACGTGGCGCTGTGGAAGTGTCTGAACAAGCGGTCGATAAAGAGGAGTGTTTGGATCACACTGCTGAGGCTATACCTGCTGAAGAAGGGTCTGGTACAGCAACGAAAAAAGAGAAGTCAAAAACTGACACCAAAGAGTCCACTGAGTCTCAAAGTAATGCTGCTACAGTACTAGAAGAAAAGACAAATCTGGAGGAAGACACCCAGGAGCTGGTCACTCTGGATGAGGTGGGAGAGGATGATGGTGGGGAGGAAAGAGCAACGGAGGGTCAGGACTGGAGCAGGGAGATCACGAAGGGAGAACCTGCAGAGCTCCTTACTCTGGATGAGATTGTTGAAGAGGAGGAGGGGGAGAAGGCAGAGGAAAGCACAATAGAGCCCTGCCCACCAACACAGGAGAGCAAATTAGTGGAGGCCTCAAACATAGAGGTAATGTTGAGATTCATTTAAGGATCTTTGTTTCCTCTGTAGTGATAATGGAAAACTCGATGGTCATGATTTTATATCTTTGCTTTTAGACTTTGGCAAAAGCAGCTGAGGAAGTTGAAGAAGAGGAAGCAGAGAAGAGGTCCGGGTCTGCCAAACGCAAACATGATGAAAAAGGTCAGTTTTATTCTCCATCCATCAATTTTTTTTTTAACCACGTGTCCGGGTTTCCGTCATGGAGGCAGTCGGAGGTGGTATGATCTTTCTAGAGAGTGCTGGATCTGCCCCAAAGCATCCCCCCAATAGGACATCCCCAAAACAGCTCAACTAGGAGTTTATCAGGAGGCATCCTAGTCACACACTTAAACCACCATAACTGACTCTTTTTGATGTGGAGGAGCAGCAGCTGTGTACAGGACAGTTTTTCTTGGTGTGGTGTATTTGGATTTATTAGTCCATTTAAATCATTTTAAAGTTTCTTCAGGTGTTTAAAGACTTCAAATTCACGTTTTCTGATTATTTGATCCAAAAGGAAGAATCTAAAAGACTAAAGAACATGAAGCTAAAAGAGAACATTTGTTTGTGTGGAAGCCAGGTTATGATTTATGGGTTAAATAACCACAAAATCTGAAGTTTAAATCAATTTGCTTTCATATGGGTCAAAATAATAGAAACACGATGACGATGGTGATAAAACAATCAAAATTATCAGTGTGCAAAAACCTTTCCTTGATAGCGACGTGAAACGCAGTCACCGTTAAGTCAGGTCAAGTTCAAATCATCCATGTCTTGACAGACAACGCAAAAGACTGTTGACAATTAGACACTAACCTAATCATGTGGTTAGACCAGAGTTAGAGCCTTTTCAGATATCTCAGAACTTCCAAGTGCGTTCCACTAGGAAAGCTGGAAAATAGGATTTGTCTAGCTTCTTAGCAAGGTAGATGATGCTACCTTGCTAAGTATTGTCTCATTCAACATCAACAAAAAAAATAATATTTAGGTTAAAATTAATCCTATATCATCCCTTAGGAGAAACAGGAAATGTTAAGCTTTACAGAAATCGGTTTTTATTTAAATATAGATTTTCCCACATCACCCTGTTAGAAGATAGCATTTAAATTTGAGTATATTTCAACAGCATTCAAGGTTTTTACTGCCAATATGAGCCGATATGAGCCTATGACCTCATCTGATTTCTTGTTTTAGAGGAGAGCATCAACTTTGTGACGTTGGACGAGGTGGGAGAGACTGAGGAGAAGGAGGCAGTAACTACCAGGACAAGAGGGCGACCCAGGAAGAGAACCAGGCAGACGCCTGGTAACACAAACACTGCTGCTATCTGGGATAAATTCGTGTCAGAGCTCTGAGACATGAAGCTTAATTAATCTGTCGTTTCAGTGAGAAAATCTGCTAGAGGGAAACCAGAGAGAACAAGAGATGAGACAGAAGAGGAGGAGAAAAGAGAACCGCTACCTCCAGCTTCTCTTATTTCCACTTCATCACAAGACCGAGACTCATCTGCGCCACCAGGTGACGGCCAGGTGGAGATCCAGAGGACCGAGAAGGAAGCAGCAAGCCAGCCTGATGCTGCAGCTGCCCCTGCTGGACAGCAGCCAGAGCCCAAGTGTGCTGATAACCAGACACATGAGGGAGAGGAGAAGGATGGATGGAGCACGGCCGACGTTAAAGGTACAAAGAGCTGCTTTAAATCAACCAAATACATCGCTCTGACAGGGACAACACAGAAAACTGAATATAAAAAGAAAAGTTGTGATATTGTATGGTTCTGATCTCATGTTTGTGTTCCTCACTGTGCTACAGACATTCAGCCTGCTTGATACCTTTTAGTTTTTTTCTTCTTCAGTGATTACTAACAGCTTTGAGACCACCTCGTGGTGGTGGAAATATGTTTTACATATGTGGTTGGTGCTAAGGGCCCCAGCGTGTGCTAAGAATATGTCCCACACCAAAAACAGCCTGAAATGTTGATACAAGGCAGGATGGATCCAAGCTTTCTGCCCCTACCATCCTAATATCAGAGCAAAGATTGAGACTCATCAGACCGCTTTGATGAGCCTGTGTGAATTGTAGCCTCAGTTTTCTGTTCTTAGCTTAGAGAAGTGAAACCCACTGTGGTCTTCTGCTGCTATAGCTCATCTGCTTCAGTGTTGGATGTGTGTTCAGAGATGCTCTTCTGCATACCTTGGTCGTAAAAGGTGGTTATTTGAGTTACTCTGGCCTTCCTATCAGCTTGAAGCTGTTTCTTTTATTCTCCTCTGAACTCAAAAATGCACTTTCTTCCAGTAAACGCCAGCTCACTGGATATTTTCTCTTTCAGACGATTTTGTGTAAACCCTCTAGATGCTTCTGTGGGGAAAATCCCAGCAGAATATTTTAAAACCCCAGTGGCTCCTGTAGCAGCAGATTTGTTGATGAATAACGTGTTGCTCTTTTCCTTTTCAGTTGTTGGTAAACGCAGGAAGGAGCTCGTTGGACCTGAAGCAAAGCGTTCTCGCTCTCAGTCTCCATGTGTTGTAGCAGACTTCAGACTGCCTCAGTTCAGCCCTAACAGCCCCCTCGGTGAGACACACACACACACACGATTCAAATGCTTTGATGATATTTGTCTAATCTTCCTGTTTCGGCTCCTCTGCAGGTCAGGAGTTTGTGGTCCCTAAATCAGGATTTTTCTGTAACCTCTGCTCTGTTTTCTACCTGAACGAGAAGACTGCCAAAGAGCTCCACTGCAGCAGCCAGAAACACTATGACAACCTTCAGGTACGCGTGCGCGCACACACACACACACACACACACACTTGATTCAGCACACAAAATCACACTCTTGGTCTAACAATGTTTGTTTTCTCACTTTATTCAGAAATATTATGAGAAACATCGACAAAGAATTTCAAAAATGTTGTCTCGGACGTCTCAAGGCTCCGTTTCTGACTGATGGACCTGATCTGCTGATTTTTTTTAACACATCACTCTGGAGAACACGCCATTATTATTGATCCTACTAGTTCAGAAACTAAACTAATTGCTGTTTGGCACCTTTTGTTGTAAGTTGTGTCTTCATTCATGAATTGTCTCCCAGCCTTTCAGTTAATGCTTCTGTTTTTGTTTGTACAGGCTGGTGAAGAGCACTGTTTTAATTTTGTGTTATTATTTTTATCTTTTATGTGAAAATTATATTGAAATATTGTCCTTATCAATTTAGTTAATATGTACCTGACAGATGTTTATAGTTTACTAAATCTTTGTTTTTGTTCTTTTAGATCTTTGGCTTTAGTTTCTTTAACAGTAAAGGGTCCAGTGTTATGTGTTTGCTGCTGTTCTATTAAACATCAATTAAAATCTGAGCGTGTCCCACATTTTCTAGACTCACTCAAGTTTGCACCTTAATGAGTGACCAAATTCAGTTAAAACCTGCAAGGTCAAAATAAGAAACCTGGTCTCTGGATAAGAAACAATTACAAGAATTTTAAGTGTCCGTGTCCTCGTTTCCAAGCTTTAACACAATATTTCAACATCAAGACAGTTAATTATATACTACATTTCCTTACATGCCAACTCAATGTTGGCATGCAAAAAAATATATATATATTTTGAAATTTTAAAATATATATTTTGAATATACCAGAAATACAAAGTTCTCCAAATATAAACACAATAAAATGGTAGAATCCATAAAACCACAGTGAAAAAAGACCAATTAAAAGTATTGATAAACTCCATGAACACAATGACAGAATTAGATAAACTCAGATAAGATAACCAGATAAAATTAGATATTTAACATTGCACTTAAAATTATATTTGTCTGTGATTAATCAATTGGATTACTTTGGTTGGAACATAACTTGTAGAAAAAGCTTGAAAATGTTATTAGTAGAGATATTTATGTGGCTAAAAAAATATTGAAACTACAATCTGGATCTGGAAAGTGAAGATTTCCCTGCAGAGTCGTATGACATCCATGCTGTAACAGTAGATGGCACTAAAGCTGCATCAATCCAGGGTCAGGTACATCTTCAATGTAAAGGGAAATTAGAAACAGTGCGTTATAGAAAAAATATATGTATATATATATTTTTTTATCATTTGAGATAATCTTCGGATAGACATGGTAGATATTTAATGATTGCAGGATATGACTCAGTTATGGACTATTTGGTGGAACACATTAAATACATATTTTATCAATTATTTGAATCCCCCTACAGATGTTGCCATAGCCATTGTGTTTGTGTGTGTGTGCTTATAGCTTTCGGGACACCTTTATAATATCATTATTATGTATTACTATTACTTTTAGTAGTACTAGTAGTACTGTTAGTACTATTACTAAGCAGTTATCTGATACTGTACCTCTGATTATATCCATATTTAACTGAGAAAAGAGACAAAAACTGTAATCAATAGTTTTGTTTTGTGTGTCAGACAATGAGAATGAATGTCACAGTTCCTGCCAAAAAGCCACCAAAGGCAGACTTACTTTATTGTATTCTGCTGTGCTTCCTTGTCTCATCGTGCCCAAGTTCCAGCTCTGTTGCCACCTGTTTCTCTTTCCCTCATGCTCCTGTCTGTGTGTTTATACTGTGTGCCATCTCGTGCTCATTGCTGGTTCGTCTGTGTTGTCTCCCTGAGTCTCGCTTTAAAGGTTTCAGGTCAGTTTTGTTAGTTTCTCTAGTATAGGTTATCTTTAGGCTCTACACATCCCTTTATAGAAAGAGAATATAATAATCTGCAAATCTCACATATCCATTTTTTTTTTTTACAACAGAACATCAGTCATAGAACAATGACATGTTTTAAAGGTGAGATTTTACTATTTCATGAAAAATATTAGTTTATTTTGAATTTCACAGCAATGTCTCATTAGAGACCAACAACAAAAGGCTGGAATAGTGAGTGATATTAAAAAGAAACGGCTGGACAAATACTATACAACTCATTAGGATAACTGCTAACAGGTCAGTAATATAATTGGACATAAAAAGACGATATTGGAGGCAGAGTTTCTAAGCATTAAAGATGGGCAGAGGTTCACCAATCTGAAAAATTCATGCTCTTCAATGTAAAATTGTGAATATCTCATTGTGGCGGGGCGTAGTCAGCGGTGCCGCTGCTCCCGCACGCACCTGCAGGGCATCCGCAATCATCGCTCGCTGGGTTAAAACTGTGCTGGGCCCTGAATTGTGTCGCTGGCAGCTGTAGAACTGCACCTGAGAGTATTGTTCAGTTACAGAAACCATGATAAGCATTAATAAAGATGCTGAAAAGCATGTATGTGTGGACAGGTCTGTCGTGTCATTATTACACTCATTATCTGCAGTACAGAGCAATCATCAAACAATTTACACGATCTGATGAAAATGAACAAATATGTGGGGTATGGACAACACTGAAAAACAGTAAGGGATGCCAGCGATCGTTGGACCCTCAGACAGAGGAGCTGGCAGCTTGCACATCCAGAATGGCACCATCAGTGCTCAAAGGTACATATTACTTTTACTTTTATTACATTTTAACCATGTAAAGCACTTTGTGCTACATCAATGTATGAAAACTGCTTTACAAATAAAGACTGATTGATTGATTGATTAGAGATGGCACAATACCACTTTTTTGTGTCCGATACCGATACCAATATCATAAATTTGGATATCTGCCGATACCGATATGTTTTTTTTATAAGCAATAAAACTGTTTTTTGTGAATATTTTGCTGCATTTTGTTTAAGTTCATACTCAGTTTAAAAAAACAAAACATTAAAGCTATTCTGTCATACCTGTATACAAAAAATACACTGCACCCAAATTTTTTATATTTCAGCAATACTGATCAACCTAATAAACTTAAACCTACACCATCCTCCCTATTCAGGTATTCTAAACAGTACTTATTAAATATTAAACAACCTAACTAATAGGGTTGCCAATTCCCAGCAAAAATATTAGGGAACCACCCCCCACCTCATGATGCTTAATCGACGTAATCTACTTTAATACACATGTAAAACACATGCACAGAAATCAATTATTTTTCTACAATAATTAAATAGATTCAACATTTTTCT
>VUQR01036472.1:25237-39047 GCA_015108515.1 Hemichromis elongatus
CAGAAGGACTTTTTCTGCCCAAGTTTCTTCCTCCAACACCAGCCAACAGAGCTCAGCTCTACAACAACGTCAGTCAGACTCTGGAAATTAACATCACTGCAGAGGCACTCAACTCCACGTAAGTGAAACAGACTTTGTCTGAATATATAAAAGTTTAAATATTTCATTCAGGGCAGCCTCTAGGTAGATGTAAAATATAGGCCTAAAAAGTAATTAATCTAATAGAAATGATTGAAATACAAATTTGAAATAGGTTTGTTTGTCAGGTTACATTTTGGAGAGTTGTTTTACCTAATCCTTTTGTATTCATGTCCTTACATTTGTATAGTATTGGCTGTGTTTCACTTACTATGTTGTCAGCTTGACCTCTTACTGTAATCTTGTACATCAGCACTGGGGTTTTGTAATACTAATCTCGGGGAAATTTTGAAAAAAAAAAACAAACAAAAGTTGACGAGTCTTTAATTTTGTGTTTGTTGAAGGATCTCTGAGCTTCTCTACAGCGGGCCGTACAATTTAATCAGCAACACATCAGGACTAGGACAGTTCACCCTGAGATGGACACCATCTGAGAATGAAGTTGGACAAAGCCTCCCCATCTGTTTTGTTGTCCAGTCAGTTTCTGGGTCAGTCTAATTTTTTATATAAATTTATAAATTTAAATAAAAATTTATAAAAGCAAACAGCTGAAATTCCTGGAATGACAAAAGAATATTGATCCGGGTTATACCACAATAGCATGAAATGGAACTATCAAGTAAATAAATATAAATGCTCACTTGAGACCTCTAAATAGAAAGAGAACAAGAGAAAAAAGAATGAAAAAGATTCACTGATGTAGGAGGACATCCAGAGGGTTGGTGTGACAGAGGAGGATTTTAGAAACAGAGTGAGATAGAAGCGAAAGATCTGCTGTAGTGACCAGTAAAGTGTGCAAGAATTTGACAGCAGCATGTTTGAAAACCACCATGTTATGAAAGCATGTTCAAATAAGATACAAAGTGAACGTGATTAAGTGACTTGAAGCATCGGAGGGCTATAAAATCAGATGTTGGACTTTATCATTATTTGCTTTGACATTGCTCAGTGAATTTATTTTTGTAAACACTGTCAAATTTATTGTGTTTTATTTACTGTTAGCTTTTGAGTGCGGTGTTTCTGTGTGAATTTTTCTGCTTAGACTTTTCTTTGGACGATCTAGGCATGATCATTAAGCATGCCTTACAGAGTGTAGAAAAGGTATACTGGTAAACTTGAAAAGGAAAGATTATCTTAAACTACATAAAAAATAATTTTGTACTCTTAGAAACAGAGCTTTAAAACTTACATATTTTTACAGTGTAACCAAGTATAACTCAGAGCTTCGATGTGTCATTGTGACTGTTGCAAACGGTGAGTAGAGTCCTTCACAATTTCATCCACATTTTAAATATAATTTACTGGTGTAACTGAGTTATGACATCAAATTCTCACTTTTTATAGGACCAAAAATAACTCCAACTACTACTCCTGTAACATCTACAACCAGTCCTCTAATTACTACTCCTGTGACAACTACTACTAGTACTCCAAGTACCACATCTCCTACATCTACTATACCCAGTGGACCATCTTGTGAGTATGAATAAAATGAGGTGATGTTTACAGAGTTACTTTGTCTTAGTGCAAGATATATAACTCTAACTTTAGTTCATGTCTATTTATTGCTGGTCACACCTAAACAGTATAATTTCATCTCAGTTTGATATCAACACATAATACTCTCAATTCACAAGTTGTGAATCTATAAAAATACCTGGTATTGAGTTATACTGAGTGCATTTTACAGTACTGAGTAACTGCATACAAAATCCAAAGTCCAAAATAAAGGCATCAGCTGATTAGAGGTGTTGTTCACCAGGCCACTAAAGCACAATGGATGTTTATGCAACCACCAGTGTGAACTACTGACTAATATAAACATCAGTAATGTAAGAAATATACAATGATGATCAAAATGCCAGCAGGAAATAAGTACATTATTAACTAATTCTTGGTGGACAAACACAGCAACAACAAACTGTCGCGGCTGGGGATGCAGCCGTGTGGTGTTGTGAAAAGGAGGACCCAAAATGCAGGCACTGGCTGTGATGCGAGTGAGCTCTTTATTACAGGAAGTGAAAAACAACAAAAGCAAGGATGGACAGAAGTAAAACATAGCCTAAACTGGGAAAAACTAGACTCAAACCTGAAACCAAACAAACACAGGACTAAGAATGCGGAGAGTGTTGGGCAGAGAGAGACGCAAAAGTTTCAACAGGTTACACAGACGACGCGACAAGGAACACAGGCAGGCACACACTATAAATACACACAAGGTAACGAGGGAATGACACACCAGAGGTTAACACAGCTGAACCTAATTAGACACGGCGAAACGCAGACCTTCAAAGTAAAACAGGAAACTCACAAACTGTTTTACAGACATAAACTCAGGGGCACGAACAGAGCGCATGGGGAAAGAACACAGGTAGGAATAATAAAACACTGAACACCAGAACCAAATGCTAACAACTAATACAGTAACAGAAGAAACTTAAAAATAATAACAACAAACTCAAAACTCTGGGTCACTGACCCAGGACCATAACACAAACACACAAAAAAATTTGGTGATATAAAAGTCTTTAAAGTGTGTACCTAATTTTTTTAAACAAAACATTTTGCAAAGAAACACTGATTGATTTTACAATCTCACATTCTGGAGTTCTTGGACAACATGGAGGACACAAGGTTTAGAAAGCCAAACTTAAAATTCACAATCGATCTCATTACTAACACAAAATAGAAAAAATTTATTTGGTTTGAATTAAAAAAATTATCAGCAGAGTTGAGGTTGCTTGGAAACTTTGATTAGTGCAGTTATCCCCAAAAGTTGATTCTGTATATCTGGACATGGCGTTTTCAGTGAAAGAAACGTTTTGTCACTCATCCAAATGATTTCTTCAATCTCAGCTGACTGCAGGTTTCCCCAACCTTATAAACAGTACATTTTCATAGTGAATTAACCTAGCACCAATGAAGGAACAATGATCTGTGAGGTCAGTTCCTTGATCGTTAATATGCAAATTCTCATGACCACTGATCAATGACCATGAGTACCATTCACAGAGAGTTGGGGAATGGCTGCAATCAGTGCATTGTAAGATGGCGAAACATGTACCCTTAGGCCCCCTCCTCAAACCTATTCAGAGATGGTCTTTCCATTTTCACATAAATGGCCTCCTTGACTCCCTGCTCAAACCAGTATTCTCCCTGTCCAGGATGGGTACATCCTTATCATTGGAAAAAGTGTCCACTGCCCTGTAGTTCTATATAGACTGCAAAGTCCTGGCCTGATACGATGGCTCTTCTGTGTTGTGCCATCTGGTTCGCCAAAGGTTGTTTGGTTCCCCAATGTATAAATCCTGGAAATTCTCCTGGCACTATACTACTATATTACTCTGTGTCAGGGGACCCGATCCTTGGGGACGACCAATTTTTGGCACAACACGTTTTGGGG
Organism: Hemichromis elongatus; assembly: GCA_015108515.1. NCBI lineage: Eukaryota > Metazoa > Chordata > Actinopteri > Cichliformes > Cichlidae > Hemichromis > Hemichromis elongatus. The sequence continues at coordinate 28,779 of VUQR01036472.1, forward strand.
TTTAAAAGCCACAGAGACGTGTTGTATAGAAAAAATGCGTCTCAACTGTTCTGATGCTGACACATAAGTTATCACTAAGGGTTTTCTCTTAGGCAGCGGTTGTCCTTCTCTCCTGGATGGGCTGGAGCTTTCTTTAGGCATCTTCCCAGCTTTGACAAAAGTCCTGCTGGGATAACCACATTTATTCAGGGCCTTCTTGATGTGATGTTCCTCTGCTTCCCTGGCCGCTGTGTCTGTGAGGATGGTGTTCGCTCTATGTTGTAGCATCCTGATGACACCCAGTTTATGCTCCAGTGGATGATAAGAGTCAAACCTTAAATACTGATTATACTAATCAGTATTTAATATGTATGTAATATTAATATGTATTTAATATATACTAATATGCATAGGTTTATGTTACACATCAGTCTGTCCCCCATTACTTGTGGAAATCTCACAGTCTAAGAAGGCTAACCTGCCACTTTTCATATCCTCCCTGATGAATTTGATGTGTCGGTCCACAGAGTTAATGTGATCTGTGAATTGTGGTATATCCACATACCTGAACCAATGACATGGTGGGGTTTCAGGGTAGGACAGCAAAGCCCTCTTTTCCACTTTCATGTACAAGTTGGTCACGATGGGTGAAACTGGGGAACCCATGGCACAGCCATGTTTCTGCCTGTAAGTACTGACCCTTGTGTGTGAAAAAAGTGGAATGAAGACACAGTTCCAAAAGCAAAGACACTTGGTCAATGCTGAGAGTTGTCCTATTACTTAGGTTGGGGTCATCCTGTAATCTCATACGAACTACCTACAACACTTCCGTGCAAGTGAAGAGAGATGTGAGCTCAATGAGCTTTGATCAGTAGCGGTTGATCAATGGTCATGAGAATTTGCATATTAATGATCTAGTAACTGACCTCCCAGACAAATGTTCCTTCAGTGGTTTTAGTTTCAGTCATTATGCAAATTTCCAGTTTATAAGGCTGGGGAAACCTGCAGTCAACTGAGACTGAAGAAGCCACTTGGATGAGCGACAAAACAAATCCAGATGAACAGAATCAGCTTTGGGGGAATTACTTACCTGGATGATTGCGTATACATCAAGACACAAACAACTACTTGTTTGAACTTTAGCTCAAAGTGATTTCTAGTGAATTCTAACAAGTCTTTGTCTTTCTAGATGTTGCAGTTCTTCAAATGAAAATTACCTCTTTGGTGAACTTGTCTAAAATTGATAGAGATGCCTTCATTACACAGGTAAGTCCATTTTTATTTATTCAGAAATCTTATCAGAGCATTAAACAACTGCATTATATGGACTGTATGGAAACAGTTTATCGACAACAAATTACTGAAATACACCCATTATCACCATTGAGACATTAGGATAAAGGGAATGAGGGCAGGCTCCTTATTACACTACATGGACTAAAATACTGGGCAACCAACACATAAACCAGGTGGACAGCTTTTGTGCTGATGTTAATGCCAGAGACCCTGTAATGATATTACTTACAGTTAATTGTGGAATACATAGGAGGAAAAAAAAGATTGACTTGTTGCAGCAGTGGTGTCTCATTATAGGGTATGTATGTGTATCTGTAATAGCTCACTTAAAAAAATTACATGATAAGCTAGGACTCAAGTAAACAAAAATACACAATCAAAGCCAACTGTGAAACTATTGTATATAAGACTGCTAACACAGTTTGTAAGAATCAGAGTTTTATTGGACAGAGGATTTGTCTGGGTGAGCAGTATCTAGCGCCCACGGGAGAAATGACTGTATGGGGCCATACTATAAATTGAATAATCATCCTAATTTAGTCCATACTGTTCACACGTGATAGACATACACAACCAAAGAAGTACATACAGTGGTTCCTCGTTTATTGCAAAAGTTATGTTCTAAAAATAAACCGCGATAGGTGAAATCCACAAAGTAGCAAACTTTATTTTTTTGAATTATTATACATGTTTTAAGGCTTTAAAACCCCTCACTACACACTTTATACACTTTTCTCAAACAGGCATGAACATTTTCACACTTTCCATTCTTGTTTAAAAACTCTCAAAGTTGAAATCTTTTTAGAACAACACAGTCCAGTGTTATAGAATGAAACCAAAGACGCCCGCGGTTGTCTTTGAGGATGCAAAACGTTTCGTCAACATTGTTGTGTTTGTTGGGGAGAAAACTTACAAGCATACAGTAGAGTCACACTGGTGGTGATCAAAGATTTATGTAAATTTTACAAGCTGAAAGCATTCTGTACTGTACAGAAGAAACGGTGCGAGATTGATTGACAATGGTCTACAGCCAATCAGGATGCAGAACGCAATGTGCTGTAAAAAAAAAAAAAGAGGCAGTATACAAAATTGCAAAAACAAAACCAAACAAACAAAATCAGTGAAACAGCAAGGTTGCGAAAAGTGAAGCAGGTTATAGCGAGGGACTACTGTATTTGATCATAAAAATAGTTTCTGTAAGCACAGTTTTGTAAAAACCTGTGGTGCTTTTTTCTAAAGAAACCTCACATCTGAAAAAAAGAAAAATAAGTGATCATCTCTCTTTCTTTCCACTTTTGTTTCTGTAGATCAAAAATGTGCTGACATCCAAAGGGCTTCCCCAAAACATGATCATCCAACTTATAAGCAGCAATCCACAGATTGGTGCAACTGCAGCGCCCTCTTTTGACACAACATGAACATCTACTGACAGCTTCAGAAGCTTTTTCAATTCAGCTGTTAAATGAAGTTTATTCTTCAGTGTTCTTTAACACACATTTTCAATAATTATGTTCACTTCTCAATAGCAGCTTTTAAAAGCAACATGTTAGCCTAACTCTCCAGTGCTATAATCTAAATTGACTTAATTTGTACTTCTTTTTGTTAGATTGTGAAGATTTTATGACTCTCCTTAGTCCAGCAAAGATAAACTGACTGATTATCCACAAATGGAAACCACAAAGAACAGCTTAGATAAAATAACCATAGTAAAAGATTTTTTACAGTCATGTAAATGTTGATAACGGCAGCATCACTAATGTCTTTCTGATTGTGCTGTAACAAAATTTAAACAAGTGTTTCCTCCTTTGTTATCTTCGTCAATGCCACGTGTTAACAAAATGCATAATAACTACCTACACTTTACTCCCACAGAGGTTGTCTGTTAATAGTCTTGTTAAGAGTGTTATATCCTCACTGCACATTACTCTGGATACTGTGGATCCTTTAAAGAAGAAGATAACAAATCGGATAACTCACAAATATGCAGCTTAAAGCAGATGATACGTAAGTTGGAGAGGAAATGGTCTTGCACTAATCTCGATGATACTTTGTTACTCGATAGCAGACTGGGAGGTCAAGGATTACTAGAGCCCTGCAAGTGCAGCGGACTCCCGGCACATCTTTTTCACCCCCTCTGCGGTCCTTCGCTACACAGGTTAAACATGATATATAAGTCTCTTAGATGACATCAAAATGTTAATGTTTGGTTTATTTCAGTGTTTTATTTGTTCCTGAGTAAATTGGTATGGCTGAGATATATTTTAATTCAGGAGGAAAATTAAATGGTTTTAACTGCACCTTATATTGCGGAAAATACGGTAATTGTTCAATTAACTTTCCAAAACTGCAGGTATTGACTTTGTTGTATAGAAGAAAAAGTTACAGAGTTGCAAAAAGATGATGATATGATAAGAAGTTGCATTTTATGTATTATTTCATTTATATTAGAAATATGTTTGTTGTTATTATTAAGGTTTGTATCAGTAAAGAAGCTGGATAATTTACAATAAAGTGGTGGGATTAAATGAGTGTGCACTTCTTTTTGATATGTTAGATTAGATTAGATGAAACTTGTAGCGCAACCCAAGGTGGAGCACATAAACTCGCCACACAAAGTTGTCAGAGCATGAAATCTTTATTGTGTGAAAAATAACAAAGATAAAGATGACCTTTATTAGTCCCACAGGTCGGAAATTTGCATTGTTACAGCAGTAGGAAGAATAAGATATTGCACAGAATGGAATAAAATAAAATAAAATACTATAACAATAGAATAAAATAGAATGCAAATACAAATACATGCTATGTACAATACTGTGGTTTCGGCCCTAGGCTCCGAACACAAGCACTCTGTCTCACTGCCACACCTCCCCAGCCAGCTGTCACTGCCAGAAAAGCAGATGTATAGTCAATTTATGTACCTGTGCACCTATTCTCCCCACCTCTGCGCCACCCCATGATCTCACTGTGACACTTTCTCCACTGCAGCAGGCCGGAGCCCATGCCCCTGCCACAAAACTTTATTAATCCCTCGGGTGGGTTCCTCCGGGAAATTCAGTTTCCAGTAGCACAGCACCGACAGAAGTTGCATGTTACAGATACAATAAAAAATGAGAATAAGGATATTGCATGATATACTATATATACACATATTTAAATACAGAATATATAATACAGATAAATAAGAATACCAGTCTATTGCACAGTGACTATTGCATAGTTGAATATTAGAAAAAAAAATATTGCGAATATTGCATAGTGAAAAAAAAGCACTACATCTCAGTTGTTCCCGCCCTCCTTTGTCCCCCTGTTTCCCCTCCCTCTCCCCCCAACGAGAAGTTAAACAGTCTGATGGCATGTGGGACAAAGGAATTATTAAGTCTGTTGGTTCTTGGCTTTGGGAGAAGCAACCTCTCGCTGAATAAGGTCCTCTGATATATTCACAACCATGTGCAGAGGATGCCCAGCATTGTCCATAATTTCCAGCAGTTTCTTTAGTGACCAGATCCTGTGTAATAAATTCTAATCTAGCCACATAACAGCATTGTTAATATTGAGTCTTTATTACTAATTGTTTATTTTTAAAGCCAGTCAATGTACATTAACTCCATCATTTAGCCAGTCTCCCTTTCAACTTGATCTTCTCTGGCATGTCTGGGCAGCTTCCAGCATGGCTGCTGTTTTCAGGTATCGCCTAAGATGTTCCAATATGATTACCATACTACTATATAATCATGAGGCATCTGAGAGGAAGTGATGTAAACTATGGTGTGTACCAGTCCGCCATACTGAAAGTTTTTTTTTACCCAAACATTCTTTGCTCACCACCTGGACCACTCAGCAGATTTACCTTCCCATAACTTTTTCTGCGTGCCAAAAAATGAACACTTTTACACTCTGGAGGAAAGCTGCAGCTGCACTAAACTCAGCCCAATGGTGTGCAAGAAGACTGGAAGTTTTTCCTGACTTGATGTAATTTATATGCGTGTCTCTAGCTACAGATCATTGCATTGCTCCATTAACGCAAAGGGCAAATTTGTATGCATCCAGAAATGTAAACGTCTTGGTACTTGATGTTTACAACAAGTATATTCTGGCAGACCTGCATCTTCAACCACCAGTATATTTCCACTCTTAAAAAATGTAATTGGAATTGTATAAACATCAACTCTACAGAGAAAATTGATAACATCTGCAGATGCAGTTTGGCGTTAGAATTACAGGCACGCTTAAAATTTATAAAATGCAAATAATTTGTAAAATATGCTGTCACACAGTTTATTCAACAAAAATGCCCATAACTGAGTCACCTCATGCTTAAAACAACTTTGCACACAATACACATTAATAGCATTGCCAACTAGTGGATCATCTCTAATGTAAGAATGCTTTCTAAAAATCACTACTTCTATATTCCTGCATCTCATTGTTCCTTTTTCCTTCCTAAATTTACGATATACCGGACTCAGGAGGCATTGCTGTAGCCCTCTGAAGCAATGAGATGCAGATTGATGAAGCTGTAGTGCCCTCTACTGTTACATCATAAACTTCCTTGATCAGGAAAATCAGTTAGTGAAAATAAAATTTTGCACCTTTTTTTCTGCATAAATGTTTCTACGGATAACCTTTTTCAAGAGTTTTTTTTTTCAAACTATATTTCACTGAATAAATCAAATTGAATCAATTGAATACATAAAACATTTGTTTGTTGGATTGCAAGTGTTAGCCAATAATCTGCTTCTCATTCTCTTCATTAATTTTTTTCCAGTAATTTTAATGGCTGTTTAATGACTATAACGTTTAATGTGTTTTCTTTTTTCATTGGAGACTTAGGCTAACATGTGGCGACATGTTTTAAGTTTAAGATTCTGTCTTACATGTTTTTTCTATTATATTACTATAATAACTTCTATCTGCACAAATAAACATGAAATCATAATTAACATGTTTTTGACGTTTTTGTTTTTACACTATTGCTTTTATATATGACTTAATTGACTGGAATACATGACTGGAAATGCAGACTTTTAGTGTGAAATTACTACTCATGCCAATATTTCTGTTACTAATACTAATAAGACCAGAACCACAACAGAGTAACACTCTTAAAAAAGTTTAACTTTAGTAACGTCAGTATTAGAGTCGTAGTATTGATTAATTTGCAAAGTTGAATGAGGTATGAAGTCTCTTTCATACCCATCCTTCAGTGGTGTGACGTGACTTTTACAGAAAGGCAAGCAGAGACATACCGTTTCTGCTGCCTGTATGCACATGAGCATCTTCAGTTTGCAGCACTCCTTCCTGGCTGAAGATTTGCAAAAATATTATTACTATTACTTCTTTAATTGAATAAATATCTACTATATTACCAAAACATTATTTATTATTATGAGAAAATGACAAATGGTGGAGGAACTTTTCAAATCACTTCTTTGGGAAAAGAAGCAATAAAACACACTGACGGAGGCGAGGCTACCGGACACTGGTGCCACCGGGCCCTCTGAGCACCACCAGTGGGCAATGGGTGAAGCGACACAATGACCAAGACTGTCGGAGCCGGGGCTCGAACTGGCAACCTTCCGATTACAAGACGAACTGCCAACTCTTGAGCCATGATCACCACGTATTATTATTTAAAATATATATTAAGAATAATTTAAATCAACTAAATTAAAGGCTTGAGGAATGAGTGACATTTTAAGTGAATATACCTACAGCAAGGATTAAAAGCTGGTTAAACTGGTTATATTCAGAAATTATTATAGATGCTAATCTGAGAGTGCTGCTGAGCATTGGCTCAACTTACCTGTTTTGTTATATGACATGGTCAGAGCTGCGGTTCCCTCTCCATCATGGTTACACCTATCCTTGTAATGTTTTATTAATAGCTTTTTTAAACTCCATCTTCCCTACATAACATACATTGGTCATGGTGGTTAGCAAGAGGAAACTCATCTGTTATGATGATAAATCACTTAAGCTGTTTATTTGCTAATGCTATCTGTTGTCCATACAAAGCACAGTTCTAAACTTAGAGCAGTGAAAGCAGAACCAATGTCAGCATGCTTTGCACTCTAGTCTCACTTCAGTTTATCTTCCAAGACCAGAGACATCCACAATGCCTGTGCTTGGTCAGTTTAAGTCATAGTTAACAAGATATGGACACGCCCCTATTACAGAGAGTGCTCCAACAAGCTTTCAGCTTTCAGCGCCAATAGCCAACTTCTGCCACCAGATGGCAGTAAAGTAAAGGCTAGTTGCACATATTAACTGACAGGCAAAGAGCTTTAAAACAGCACTGTTTGACATAAAAGGAGAGAGATGCTTTACTTTGATATGTTTTAACATATGCCTAGTTTAAGATTTGAGCTTGTCCTGACAGGACGCCATTGCCGTCCTCATTTGTTTATGTTTGGTAAATGATTCATGTTAATGGGAGAGCTAAAACGGTTAAACGATATAGCGGTTCACTGCAGATGTTGGAAATGTAAAAACCATTCTTGAAAAAGTAGTTGTACAACAGCTTACTGATCATCAGCAGAAAAATTGTTTATTTGAAGAGTTTCAGATTTGAGAGCTCACACTACAGAGATTACAGTACAGAAACAGGTTTAGTGAAGGTTGAAAATGATCTTCTTATGGCCTCTGACAGTGGGCTCAACTCTGTGCTTGCCCTGCTAGACCTTAATGCAGTGTTCAACACTTTTGACCATAATACTTTATTACAGGAATTAGTTTATGCTGTAGGTATAGTGGCTTGAATTATATCTATCTATATATCTGTGTCAGGATATATCTATCTTGACACATTAAGATTAATTAGGGTTCTCTGCAAGGACCAAATCTTAGAAAGATGGTTTATAACTGGCGAGGAAGTCTTCATTTGATCCAAAATACAGTACAGACAGGAAGGAGAAGGAAAGCATATTTTTCCACACTGGCCTCTCTTCAAAGGCTCCCAGTTAAATCCAGAATTGAAAGTCATTCTCTTCACATACAAGGTCTTAAATAATCAGACCCAATCTTATCTTGAAGACCTTACAGACACCAATAGAGCAATTTTCTCTTAGACTGCTGGCTTTTTTTGTGGTTCCTAGGATATTTAAAAGAAGAATGTAATGGCTTTGACCTCTTTCTTGTCAGCGGGGCTCTGCCGGCTGCTGGGTGATTCTATAGTGCCAAATAACAACAGTTGCCTCCACGCTCTTCATATTGTAAGGGCAAGAGCCAACAATAATACAAAGGAAACAGAGAAAAACCCAACAATTATATGACTCATAAAGGGCCTGAACGGTTGGGGTGAGGGGACAAAGACAGAACAGGAAGAGAGAGCCAGGGATTAATAATAAGTAATGATTAGATGCAGAGAGGTGTATAATAGTGGTTGTAAAAGGTGACTGAAGAAAAAACACTCATCTTGGGAATCTCCAATAATGTACTCAGTGTTTCTTCTTGATCCCCGAGCAGCACAGATGTCGAGATCTGTGGCCTCAGCTTCTTTGGTACTTTTGATGGTCTGGCTCTTCTGGATTTTTCTCAGTCTGCCTCTAGCTCCAGCTGGGCATTACTGGGGGTTCCTACCCCCATTATCAAGCACATTTTGCCACAAAGACACATACACAGACACTCACTCACTCTTTGTTTTTTTTTCTTTCCTAAGTGTCAACTTAGACATTGTAATACTATACCAGGGGTCTGCAACATTTATCATCAAAAGAGCCATTTTGCCCCTCTTCTGCCAAACAAAAAAAATCGTAGGGAGCCGCAAAAAATAACGTAATAATTTAACTTTTCATCTTTTTTTTATTTTACCTGTTACAACCGCTGAATAAAATAAACAGAAGTGCAATGTACATTTGTAGGCCTGCTTTGAAATAAATTAAACTGTTAACTGTAGGTCTATTTAAGTCTGCCGTATATTTTTGTAAAAGTAAAATAAAAACTAGCCCACTTTAATATAAATAAAACATTTAGCTGCAACTTAGCAGCTTTTAAAAGAAAAAAAAATTAGGAGAGTCTTTGACAAGTCCGTGTCAGTGTTCTCGCGTCCTCTTCGGGTTTTTTGCTCAGCCAGCAATCAACTGAAGCACCTGAACATACAAAAAATCTACATCAGCTCGGAGTCTAATATTTTTTTTTTCCAGAAAAATAATAGCTTGTAAAATACTATTGTCCTTACCATTTTAATGTGACTTCTGTGTCTGAAGTTCGCTGCAGATCTTCCCTATGTCGGGGCTGTAAGATGTGACTTTGATCTTCATACAGGACTGTAGGCTCTCATCTGTGAGGCGGGAGCGGTGTTTGGACTTTATAAAATTCATGCTTGAGAAAACTTGCTCACATAAGTATGTTGAGCCAAAGATGGACAAGACTCCAAATGCATACTTTTTCATGTTAATATACGTGTCAGGAATGGCACTCCATGTTTCAAAAACAAGTTTGTCGGGGTGGGGGAGTTTTTCCATATCACTCCATTTGTGCTCTTTAGCGAGCGTAGCCTTCTGACGGGCGACTTCTTCAAGATCCGCCGTCAGTGTTTTGAACTCATTTACCCACAAATCTTTATCCGCTATATCAGCCATTTCAATTTCTAGACCAGACTTACATACTCCGGTGAATGCAACTGTGTTCAGCAGAGATGGGTCGATGTCCAGCGGTGTGACAGGGAAAGAGAGAGTATGTTTCTCCTTTCTGAAATCACTGAATCTTTCTCCAAATGCAGCTTGCATTGCAATGATGGCACGGTGGAAATATTCATAATTTATTTCATTGTTCGCTTCTTTGAACTCTCTTAGGAAGGGGAAGTGAGAGAGCGTATGTTTTTGTGCATCTCTTGCGAACACTGTCATCTTGCGCTCAAATGCCAAAACATTCTCCAGCATCTGCAGGGCCGTGCTTCCCTTTCCTTGTAGATTTTTATTCAGCGTGTTCAAGTGACTTGTCATATCCACCATGAAGTAAAATTTACCCAGCCAATCGAGGTCTTCCAGTTCA
>VUQR01036473.1:8935-28985 GCA_015108515.1 Hemichromis elongatus
AGGGGTGACACGGTGAGTTCACGGGGCGGCGCGGAGGAGGGGAGAAACAGGTGTGCAGCACTGCTTAATGAGTGACTCTTTTTATGTGTTGCAGTGAGAAGGGACGCGAGGTGTGTGTGGCACACGGGCGACAGGGGACTGCGCCCGAGGCTGGAGCCGAAGCCTGTCGTGTGTTGCTCAAAGTGGCAATAAATAAAGCTGCTGTAGTGCACAACGCCGTGTGTTCAGGTGTGTATGGGTCCTGTGTCACAAGTTTGTTAACAAGGGTTATTTTAAAAATGAAATGTTCTCATTTTACTGTTACTTTTTGTGGATCACCAGTTTAAAAATACTTAAAAACTGACACACAAACCAGAGTGCCTGATTCAGGTCACTTTTGCCGGTCCCAAGCCCGGCAGGTAAAGGAATTGTGATATTAAAAAAACAATAATTACTAAAAGAAATTTAATTTGTAGTTCTAAATATTTTCTAAATGCACATACTGTGTTTTATTTTTACTGACAATGTTATTTCTCTCTTCCGCAGTTTCATTTGTTATTACATTAGCATCACGAATTATGCAAATTAGGCGTGTCGTCATTCAGGACTCCTGGGACAGCCAACAGGGACTTTCCTTACTGAGGAGTTGCAAACACCGACTTGCACTTTATGTAGTCTTGTTGTGTCTGTGACATGTAGCACCACAGTGTGTACTGTACCACTGCACATGGTGTAACATTTGACGTGACATCAGGAAAATATTGAACAAGGTGACAAAGCGAGGGAGCTGAGGGTTGTTTTGTGTCTACAGCAGCTAGGAGTAAATAGCATGCAGGTTCACGTCACTTCCACGTTTGGCCTCACTGTCCATCTTTTACTTAGTCTACGGGTTGAGGTTATGGAACGGTAATTGTTAAAAGAAGCTACTAGGAGATGTTTTCACCAGAGCGTGGTTCATGATAGGCTGTTTGCATAAGCAACCCTTGTACAGGAGCACAGTGTGATGTCAGTGGGCCGGCCCACTGACATTTTGTCTAGACCCACCGAGAGCTGAGGTTTTTGGCTTTTACTAACATGTCACAAGATTGTGAACTTCAGTGAAATCTGTTTGAGATGTCCTCGCAGCCCTCAGAGCGTACCGTCATGACACTGTTGAACATTCCTAAATTTTTCTTCTAATGTCAAAAATTGTACAGTATTGTCCAACACTTTGGTTCATTATCTAGTCTTCATGTGTGTCAGCTTTCAATTCAGTTCAGTTTTATTTATACAGCACCAAATCACAACAACAGTCGCCTCAAGGCGCCTTAGTATCGTACAGTAGATCCTACACAGATACATGCAGAGAAAAACCTTTGTCCAAGGCTTTTTGATGAAGTAGGAAACATAATGTGCTGCTGGAATCACACTCTAGGTATTTCATTAAAAATTATAAATGATCAACGTTTCTGTCAGATGAATATTAATTAAAAATTTAAAATTTTTAATAAATTAGGACATTTCAAAGTAACCACAAACTTTTGAGCAATAGGCTCCAAAGTTGGTGCTGACTCATTTTCTAATTGCTCTGGTTAATTGTGGGCTAATTGATTAACAGGCTAATAATTAATCACCTCAGCTTAAAAGATTCTAGAAGTCTTAACCAGACATCATGTAACTGTTGAGCGCTGTGAACGAAAGCACAGAGACAGTTTTTATATGTGTGCTGCAGCTGTATGCATGAGTGTTTCTGCATGGGTCTCTGTGAAAACACACACATACAGAGACGCTGCACAGATGAGGCAAAATCTTATCATTGCTGCAAAAAAAGCCCAACAAAAAAACTGTCACTGTTTCTCTGCACTGCAATTACAGCAGAGAGAATAGTGTGCATTATTTAAGGACAAATGTAAGCCGTGTAGGCAGACAGGAGCAGAAAGGTCCCGAACCCACACCCTTAATTACCTCACAGTGACGCACAAGAGCGAATCTGAAGGATGCTGGGCTGACAGAGTGAACTTGTCCAAGTATATGTTATTTACCGATCCAGTGAACTCAGAGCTGTGCCTTTTGTCCTCTTGGTTCAAAAGAAAAAGGTGTAGTACAACACTTTTCCTCGTGAATGCTTTATTATTCATGCAATGTCATTATTATCTCTCTCCTTTGATATTTTGCTCTTTAACATTTTTTTTTCACTTCATAAAAGTTGAAATATTAATCCCAGTGAGGGAAGATCAAAGCTGCTTCCTCATCCCTTTAACACGCTTGAAATGTTCTGCAACATGACAGACGGTTTAAAACAGACTCTGCCGCCCACGCTCGAAGCATCCTGTGTCTGTAGTGCACCGGGCAGCCTTTAAGGGACTCAGCATTAGGATTTCATGGTGGAGACTGACAGGCTTTTGCATTAATCATCTCCTCCACCCACACAGGTTTGCAACAGATACCCCCTACCCTGAGGAGATTCATTGTGAGAGGAGACGGTCAGAAGCTGTTTAATAGCCAATGATAACAAATAGAGGTGAGGACATTTGCTGACGCTCTCTTTTCAATTGCAATTTTAAGATTTTTTAGGGGTGACATGCACTTTTTTCACTTGTTGCTCCAGGACGTAGGAAAAGTGATGTGTTCTTTGAGTCGGGTCTAATTGGGCCGCTGTTGTTACTGTTCAAGGTCACTGAGACAGAAAACTGAAAAGCCCCTGACTGTCTGTCAGATAATTATGACCATGGTGTGAACTCAAGAGCTGCCTCCTGCTGTGTTAAACACACTCTTGTCACACTCGGTGCAGAGATGATTGACTCCTCGACTCAGCTCTAGGATGCTCCAACTGACTTGCAATCCATCTGCCTTGTAAGCGACACCGACCAGTTCCTCCGAGATGCGATGTCTGTGATCAACAGAGCAAGGAAGGCTTGTTATCTTGTTCTGAACTAACTGCCCAAAGCTGTGCAGTATTTGTTAAAGCCTGAGTCTAACTTTAGGATGTTTATTTACCAGGTGACACGACTGTTGCAGAAATTCTTCAAGATGTGATTTTCTAGCATGTTTGGAGGTGTGAAAACAAACTGCAGACGTAACACTTTTATTAAAGTGTTACATCACAGCAGTTAGGCTGCTAGGCTTCACCTCCGCTGATTCAAGTCAGTGAACTGAACATGTTCAGTGTGTCTGTGAGCTGTGTTGGGCTGCCTGGACCATTTCAACGGCTTGCTGTGTGGTCTGCGCTATTTTCTCATCCAATAAATAAACTTAGCAAGCCTTTGTAAGTAATTTGTGTTCAGGTAAATGCAGGTCCAATATTATCTTCGCCTGTGCTTTGGTCCCAACCGTCACCAGAGGGAAATACAGATCTGTGCAAAAGTCTTGAGTGACCGCTTACTTTCTATTTTTGCCTTAGATATTTCAACGTTTTTATTTGGACTAAGTTTACAGTCATTTTCAGCACAGTCCTTGTACCTGTCCATTGGCTGTTTAACATGGATCTATGAATGATCGAAGCATAAAACATGCACCCAACTCAAGAGATGAACATGATGATGATGATGTTGTATCACCAACGGTCTCAATGATGAACCAAAGTTCAAATATTTGGTTCAAATTGTCCTCAGTGTGAATGGAGGAGATCGGGGGACAGGTCCAGCAGGGAGTATCTACAACCAGCTAACCCTAACCCAACCAGCTGTAAAACATGGAGGCTCTGTCATTTGGGGGTTCGGGCTGCATTTCAGACGGTCGTGTTGGAGATGGACATGAATTATGACAGCAGACAAGTGTGGTCAGTAAAGTGTATGGAATCTCCATCCTGCTGGAAAATGGAGCAATTGCCAACCAACACATTGCCATCGTTCATACCTGATTAGAAAAACACATAATAGACCCTATCAGTCGTGGATTGGCCTCCCCAGAGCTTGGACATCAACATTACGAGTGCACGTTGGAGAATATGAGTTGTCGCACCAAGTATTTACTTTGCAGCTCTTTAAAAAAAAATCATGTTTTTGTCATCTATACCACGTTTCCATGTGTGAACACATTTCAGTAAATTGCTGCAACTAAATGAGTGATGATTTGAGACTTTTTCACCCTGTAAAAGAAGCAAATAAACATTTTGGGTGCACGACCGTGACTCAGTACCCAAGAACAGAATAAAGGTGTCTGTAAAGGTGTTTCATTTCTACAGTAACACCAGTCTGCAGCGGTACATTAATGGTAGTTTAGTTACTTTAAACTTCTGCTGCTGTTGAAATGTTTAGGTTGTATCTAATTCTTGTATTCATATTGCTGCACCTGAAGCCATAGAAATGGCAGTTAGACACAGATGACTCACTCGGTCGTGAAATTAGATACAACAGTGGAGTCAAACTCAAGCGGCTGGTTTTATGTCATAAAAACTGACTTTATGTCACATTTGTTTGACACCGCTGGAGTAATGATGCTCATTAATCACCGTCTTATTTCACACAGATGACTTGTAAGATGCAGCAATTAGTGATGAGTCACAACTGGAGTTAACACTCGACCCGACCCCGATCGTTTCTCACTGCGAGAGCCGTCTGGTATGCCATCTGATGACCAATCACAAACCAGAGCCAGGAAGACATACTGATGTGTGATAGATGATAAATACAGATTAGCTCTGACGTGATCCTCTTATGTCATCTCGTTTTCCTTTTTTGCTTCCTTTCCTCCTCCTCCTCAGATCTCCATTTGAGGTGTTTTCCGGAAAGGAGATATTCTTTGTTAACGAGACAGCTCAGCGGCAGTTGTACTGCTACGTGTAATTAAGGCTGGGCTCTGCAGATAGATGCCTCACTGAATGGAGACCTGATATGTCTCCTCTCGCTACTCTCTGCTCTTCCCTTCACACCAAACTCCCAATTTACACAAAACAAACTGATTGTGGGAAACACAAGATCTTCTGCTTATCATTAAGATCACCTGCATTGCCCTATCATGCCTACTGGAACAGAGCAAGAGCTCTCATTATAGCATCTCTGCATAGTTATGTGACAAGTTTAATTTGAAACATTATATAAATTACACAACTCCCAACATCCTCTCTTTAAAAGGTTGGCAGTCAAGCTGAAAGCAAACTAGGCTTTTTTAGCTCATGAAAAGTCAACATTTTAGAAATATGAGGTCAAAATTTGAGTTTCTTACATGGTCGGGGAGAAACGGGTGGAGAAGAAACAACATTTGAAATGATGAGGAGCTAATGAGAACTCAGCACTTCATATTTCATAAAGGAGAAGTATGAGCACGACTAATACACAAACAGATTAAAAGACACGTGTTGCTCCTTTAGATGCTTCTTGGACACGTGGCTGTTAGATAGTGTGTGTCGAATGAGGTACAAAGACTAACAACTTCACAGGGATACACTCGGGTGGCAAATGGAATGAACGTTGGTGAGACAGAAGGGATCGATGAAAGGTTTCATTATGCTGTAGCAGAGTTAAGTAGAGACTTGGAAATGTTTGACCTGAGGACAACTCTGTATGTCTCCCATCTGACATCAAAAAAACATTTTATTGTCATTGAAATGCATTTTAGGAATTTGTGAAATATAACAACTTATAGGTTCAGACAGGATGCTGGACTCACAAATATACATAAAAGAGTATGTAATAACATCTTCCAACAAACTGATGTATTCTCATGAAAATATAATTAATTTATTAATAATATATAAAGGTGAGTTTGTGGGTTGTGAAAGCCACCCTGTTCCCCAACCATATTGAATATAATGGCTGGGAAGGACATCTCCCTTCAGACCAATCACGTGCTGTGTATGTGGCCTCCAACCACATACAGTGTAAAACAAAGACCTGATTTACTCTTTGTTTTGTATGTTTGTCACACTTAAATGTCTCACGTCATCACACAAAGACACCACAAGTAAACCCAACACACAGTTCTTAAATGAAGGTGTTTAATATTAAGGTGCAAATATCCAAACCTACATGGCCCTGTGTGGAAACGTGAAAGCCCCCCTGAACCTAATAGCTGGCTGGGCCTGCCTTAGCACCAACAACTGCAGTCAAGCGTTTGCAATAACTGCCAGTGAGTCTTTTATAGCGCTGTGGAGGAATTTGTCCCATTCGTCTTTGCAGAGTTGTTGTAATTCAGCCATATTGGAGGATTTTAAAGCATTAACCACCTTTTTAAGGTTCATGCTCGAAAACAGTAGAGCTCACCGACACTTATTGCCGTGTTCCAGAGACCCTGGAACTCTGATGGCGGAACCAGCCAATAGATGAAAAACAGGATTTGTTTTGGTTCTTAGTGAGGTGGAGCCATTCAGGTGTCACTGAACTGAAAACTGTGCAATTCTTATTTATAAAAACACTCCTGCACCACATTCAGGGACAGCCTGGTCAGTGCTCTCTGTGTGGCGTATTTAATGACTCACAAATACACAACAGTGACAATACAGATTGAAAGTTTACAGTTTTACTGCTGTTTATGTTTTGTGCCGCCATCTTGGGTATGTCCCACATAGCAGACAGGTCTGGCCAGGATCTGTTGTCAAGCCGGCACTGCTGGCTGACTTTTGCCATGATAAGTGGTATGTCATCCAGATATGGGCCAGGTCTGCCAACGGTGGCACTATTTATGTTCCTATTTTCCTGTTTTAGATGCCATGTTGCGGTACGTGTGTGTGTGTGTGTGTAGGTGTTAGTCCCCGTAGGGAAATTTCTCCTCTGCATTTAACCCATTCACCCAGTGAAGCAGTGGGCAGCCACCAATGCAGCACCCGGGGAGCAGTGTGTGGGGACAGTACCTTGCTCAGGGGTACCTCAGGGTAGCCGTTTAGTGGGGTCGACCACCTAACCTTCCGATCATGGGGTAAACACTCTACCTACTGAGCTAACCCTGCCCCCTATGTACTATACTGCTATGGTAGCCAACGTTTCAAATGAAGGGTTGACAAGTTTGTGAGTGTACACTTTATCCAAAACCTAGTGAGGGTTTACTCATGTTAACCACTGGGTGGCAGTATCTCTGGAGGTCACCTACTGATCAGAAGGTTAGTGGTTCGATCCCTGCATGTGTAGAGTGTGAATGTGTATCAGTGTAGTTAGGAAGCACTCAGTTTAGAGAAAGTGTGTGATTGGGTAAATGTGGCGTGTTGTATAGAGCACTTTGAGTAATCCGGGAGAGTAGAAAAGCGCTATATGTGAATCAGTCCATTCACTGTCTGAACATAGTTTTGTCATGTTACTTTTGCACTATTATGTTTCGGCACATGTTGTTATTACATGGGTTGATTAAGGTACACATTAGGGTGACATCTAGGGCCAGAGCTGAAACTGTTCTGGGCCACACATGGGCCAGCAGTGTGTCTGCAACTGGCCTTGTGCTGGCCCATGTGTGGGCCACCTCTGGCAAACCACATCTGGGCCACCGAAGGGCCATCATTCTTTGCGGTATGTGGGCCATGAGTAAGCACATTATCTGGGCCAGATCTGGGCCATACCAATTTTGTTATGTGGGACAGGGCTGCACTGACTTTCCCAGCGGGAAAGCCAAGTCTAGGGAGGATTCAACAAAAACATTTCTGACTGGGAACTGAATTTCTGAGTTCTGACATATTCAGGAAGGCATCATTAGCCTATCTTCAATCACTCACCTCAGAATGACTGATTCAACCTTTATTGGGCTCCGTTCACAAGGTTTTACAGAGTAAATAGACACATGGATGCTTCTCACCTGACATTGACTGCTGAGCCAAACAGTGGGCTGACCTACCTGTCCCTGTGGCGTGGTGATCATTTGCATCAGCTGTGTTTCCCCAGGTGTTTCCACTTCCCTTGTTACCCTTCTGTGTATTTATGTCCTGTCTTCCTGTGTTCTGTGTTGGGTTGTTGTTGTCTCCACGTCGGGCCACAGTTTTGTTTCTGCTCATGTTTTGTTTTTTCACATTCATGTTTGGCATGTACCTGTTCAGTTTGAAGTTCTAGTTATTAAAGTAATTTAGCTGCTCCCAGTTTAGTTTCTGCTTTAGTTTGTCTTTGAACATTTTGCCTTTTTTTCCGTTTTTGACATCATCCCAAAATAAATGGCTCACTTTTTGTTAAAGATTCAAGTTCTGCATCTACCTCGTCTGCTTTTGGGTTCGCTCCCCAAACAAATTGGCCATCCCGATCGTGACGGATCCATTCATTAGTTACTGAGACACTTATCTGAAAATATCTCAATAAAAATGGGGCTGAAAAAATTAAGCTGGTTGTGCTAGAGGAAGAAAAGGTAAAGTGATCAGTGAAACATTTAGGATGTAGTCGATGACACTCATCCTCAGTGGGGTCCTCAGCTCAAGAACAACAGCAGGGGAGCTCCAGGCTGCAGCAAAAAGACACTCAGCTGAAGTTACATGTGCAGATTGGAGACAACTAACACTGATAATGTTACATTACTGAGAGACAGTTGTTAGGTATGCAGACTGCAGAGATATCCGTCAGACATTCAGCAACCTCAGGTGCTTTAAAAAGTAGGAGTAGGAGTAAAGCAAAAACCTCAAAGCCCATTTCTTCGATGGATCTTCATAACATCGTGGTTTGGCCAACACCTCTCAGATATTCACCTCATCTGTTACGGCGGTTTCTGAGCAGTAACATCAGCAAAGCAACAGGTGAGCTGTACCTGCTGCTGGGAACAAACTAGGGGTTAAGGCATTGATTACTTTTACCTGCTTGTTGTCAACCATGTAGGTGGAATTTTTATCTGTTTTGTTTTTTCAGACTTTATTATTTAATTAGAAATGTTCCCCTTTGTAGTTTTGCATATTTATTATGTGATTGCTTTCAAACTGTCAGTTACACTTTTATATTTACAGCAAAAACTTTTGAAACTTGATGCTGCGGTGCCTGACTCATAGCTACTTTTACATCTTACTCCCACTATTGATTATATACGTCTACATCTGTGTATGGTCAGTTTTATTATGACTTGTCTTTTTTGTTCTGATTTTGCATCTATACCTCTTTATGGTGTAATGGGGGATTCAAATGATGGCTGTTGCAGAGTCGACCGGAGCAGGAACATTAGGAGGGGCCAAATGTACAGATTTAGTTGTTTCCAGGACAGACAGGAAGCCTGATCCTGGACCATAAGCTATTTTTCAACTGAGGTTTTTAGAGATATTTTTTCTTTTAGTCTGAGAAAAGCCCTAATCTATGTCTAAGAAACCAAAACTGCTGTGTGAGAAACAAAGAAACACTGTTGAGCTTAGTGACCATGGTGTATGATCACAGAATCCTTTCTGTCATTTAAAAAGTCAAGTAAACAACACTCTCCATCAAGGCCGCCATAAAGACATGACCTCAAAAAGAAAACGTAGCATTTGGATTAAACTACGATCAGCATGTACCCTGGAACTGCTCAGATTAGACCCATATTACATTCTTACTAGGGCTGTCAGTGTTAATCGCGTTAACGTGGCAAAGTAACGAGTTACCGTGGATCGCCTTTGTGTGGGGCTGGACGGTGCTAAGGCGTTAATCGAGCTTCCCGCACTAACTCGATTAACGCTTTGCCATAGCAGGTGAAACACTACAGTAGGAATCAACTCTACAAATCTCCTGGTGACTTACTGGAACATTTACAAAGCAATAGCCTACAGCTTTTCCTTGAAATAGCTTTTCTCTGACTACATCTGAGCCCCTGAAAATAGGAAATCGTAAAATAAATGGATTTAATCACTCAATATTTTGTTCAACTCTTTGAAGCTGCTTCCAATTTTGTTGTTTAATTTCGAGTCAGTTGGGCTAACACACATAAACAAGACCATCCAAGCATGTTTGCCAACATAGTGATTGTAGATAATTATCTGTCATGGGGGATTTGACTTTGTGAAGATTTTCCTGAAAACAACACCAGCGCATTTAAAGATCAAATTGCCCAGGTGTTCATTACATGCCTTAATTGTTGTTCTTTGTTTCCGTCCTTCTCCTCCTGACTTTGTGAGTTATTCTTTGGCCATCTTTAAGCATCTTTTTTTTCATTCTCTTCTTTTCCTCACTTGGTTTTCTGTGTTTTTCCTTCTAACCTTTGCTCTCCTCCCGCCCTTGTTAGTGTCTGACTGAGCTCACTTGTACTTTATTAACCCCTTTCTTTCTCTCTCTGGTGTGTGTTAGGCTTGCTCTCTCACTTCTGTTCCTTTCCTGTGTTTTCTCATGTTTTCTCCTGCTGGCACCGTGTGTTAGGATTTTGCTAGGTGACAGAAAATAATATAAGTATGTACTGCACATTTTGTTAACCTGAAGTTTATTATGTTTTAGCACTTGCTCACCTGTTTCAAACTTTGACAACTTTGCTACCATTAGCATAACACTGACGGACCGACTAACCAATAAATCCTTATACAGTGAAGTGTTAGAGGGATTGCAGACTCTTCAAGCTGTCGTATTATGGCCAGTCACAGATTGTTTTACTGAAATTAGGGCAAAATGAGTGAGATGTCCGACTACACCAGTGTTGTGGGCCCAGGGTCCAGAGATGCCCTGCTAAATACATTTGGCATACATTTTGAATATTTACCTCTATTTTCATAAGTCTGTATTATTGTAGGCTCTTTACATGAATAAATGAAACTGATGACCTCACACATGACCATTCATACTACACCACAGAAAATAAATACAGGATAAGCAATGATGACAGAGAGTTCCTGTCTTTTACTATTTACCACAGAAATGTGTGATTTGTACAGTTACTTTATAATAAAAAACATATTAAATTAAACAAACACATTCTGTCAATTATCAAATGCTTTTTGTTTTATAATTACAGGACAATCTGGGCGTTGAGCTACCACAACTTTTTCTGTCCTTTACAGATTTATTTCTTACACTTTAAGCCAAAGAGTCACGCTGACGGATTTATTTTATTTACTACGGGAGCATTTCTTTAATACATAGAAAAATTGACTTGTGTTTTTGAAACTGCACTTCTTTTTCTTAGATTAAAATATAACTGGGATTGAATGTAAAGTTCTTTCCACTGACAAAAAAGGGGTGTGTCACTGGTCCAACCCACGTCAGATCAAAGTGGACCGTGAGTTGTGACGGTCAGTGGGAGTGGCTGGGGTTTTTCCACCTGCTGGTCTCCTGTCCATCCTTTGGGTTGGAGCTTCCTGCGTCTCAACCTGGGCCTCAGCAATCAGCAGGAGAGCTACTTAAAGCTGTGCAATCGGCTTTTCTCACCAGTTTGTTATGCTCTCCGTGGTGGTAACCAGGCAGTAAAAGCCTTTTCTATTTGTTTCCTTGTGTAATCCTGTTCTGCCCCATGTTTAGAGGAAATCGTCTCCACGGTTTGGATTCTCCTGGACATCTGTTCAGCCTTCTCACCTGCGTGCCTGCCCTCCGGCCTGACATTACCCCTCGAATACTCGGGAGATTCCCAGGAACCTCCCGTCCTCAAAGCCTTCAAAGCCCGGACCTGCAAAGTAAGGAGAGAAAACTCACCAGCATCAGGCTCCTGGTTAACTGCTCCTCACCCATACAATAACTCCTCCTCCGTCTGTAGAGGATCGCTTTCACTTTTCTGTCTCTCATCGTGATCCAGTTCCCTAGAGCCACCCTTCTCTGCTCCAGTCGCCACTTCACCGTGGCCATTTATAGTCTCATGTTCCCTGTTATCAAATAATCACTCTTGCAAATATTTTCCTCCAGGTTCTGGGGTCTGCATTTGTGTCCTTTCGATGGGTGAACCTTCGGTTGATGACATATGTGGCTCTGGATGTAAAGAAGAGTGGGGTGTTTGGTAGAGACAGAGGAAATAAACAGCACAAAGTGTGGAGGGCTAATTTTATAGCCAGAGAAAGAAAACTGAATGAGTGCTACTGTTGCTCTCTGTTCACTGGATATGCAAACTAGGCAGTGATTATGTGTCTACTGTGTTTACAGCTTGTTTTCCTGGGTCACAAAATAACAAAATCACTGAAAACGAATTCAAAACAAATATGAAAAGAAATATTTAAGCCTAGGCTCAAAAAGTACCCTAATATTTCCTGAAAAGGTGAGATCATATATTATATTTTTTCCCTTTCCCTGCTTCCCTAAATCTGTTTATTTATGCACAATTCACAAACTGGCTGATTGAGGTAACTCACTTAAGGTCTTCAATATTACATTTTATGTCTGAAACCACCAGAAGAAACCAATCAGAAGGAGGAAGTGACCCCAACAGTGCAAGCCTGTGGCAAAAAGACTTTCAGAGATACGATACAAAAACGAGTGAAGCCGAGGTTGTGAATGAAATAGCCTGGCGGTTTTGAATGGAATGTTAAATTGGCGTCTCAGTCATTAAAGCTGGCATAGAGGGAGACATGAGTCATGCAGTCTCGAACACAATCAAAGCAGCTTCCTGCTCCTCCATCTCCGCCAGTGGACCCGACGCAGGCAGCTCTGATAGCCACGATCGATGCAGCGCACAGGGATAACTCAGCCGCAGGACTGAGAAGGCAATGGGAGCGACAACTGCTGTCGCTTGTCCGCCCATATTTTGTGTAAACATTCATCATTTGCATTGTTACCGCAGACTCAGTGGTTGCATAAGAGATAACATGATATGATTCTGTGGCTGCAGGGCGCAGATCATGTTGGGTGAAAGAGTACGCGGTGGAGCTGAATATTCCCCAAAATATGTCTTATTTTTGTGTCGTTTCTGTTCTCACTCCCCAGTGTGAGTTCTGATGCGTTTGGGGTTTAAGTATGCAGACATTAAAAAATAAAATCATTATACTTATAATACTTTATAATACAGTATAGACCTGAAATATACTGTTATATTAGTAATAGGAAACTTGTACCTGTTTTTCCCCACTCGTGTCATAAATGCTACAGAAATAACTAAATAAATCACTTTGAGCAGTTGGTAATAAAAATCTTAGCCTTGCCCTCACTCCACTCACAAATTTTAAAATGCAAAAAGATGGACTGCTAATCAATGTACGGGTTGATTAGCAGTTGGACTTTTACTTTAGAAATAAAGCAAGACGTCTTCAATCAGAACTGCTTGTTCTCGTTATAATTCACCCCATAAAACACTGAGTCACTAAGTCCTAATGCAGGAGAGCCTGGAAATGGCATTCTGGGAAAATAATAAGAGAAAAGTAACGCATTGTGCCAAACTTCTTCTATACGTGGAATACTAAAAACAGCACTGTTCTCTGACTGGCTGCATGACTCAAGCACATCTTTTGCTCTTCTATGAAGCTGAACTTCCCGAGGCTGTAAATCCAACAGTGTTTGACGACTACAGGTATAATCTCATGCTGAAGCTTGATCAGGTGATTGACCTAATGCCGCTCTGCCGCTTGAACTTGATCTTGAGCTTCTTAGAAAAGAACAATCAGTTTTCCATTCTTCTTTCGAGTAAGGAGTAATCCTTTGCGCTCTAAGTAACGACCCCACGCAGGCTGCTGTTGTTGTTGACTTTTGGAGGCATATTTTGCCCAGCAACTTTTGCGGCATGACTCACCCAAGGCAGCTGTTACGCATGACAAATAGAAAAAAAAAATCAAAGGATAAGGTGGAGCAAGCAGATGCAACTAGTCAGATAAAAAGGTGTTTGGAGCGGCGGAGCGACTATTTGAGAACGGCAAAAGGGGCGACATGCTGCCGTGCACCGGGACCATGCAGAGCTCCAGGCTGCTCAGCGGGGCGCTTCTATGCGCACTGCTGCTGCTCTCCAGCGCCGCTGGAACCGAAGTGTTAGACTCCGAATCCGAGGAGGAGCTGAGCCCCAGAGCCTTGCGCGACTTCTACCCCAAAGGTCCGAACCTGACCAGCGAGAAGCAGCTGGTAAGATCTGCACCCGGAGTACGCATGCAGACACACGGCGCAACTTTAACCTCGGAGACGTTTCTTCTTTTATCGAGACTGTTCCTGTTTTTTCCCTCTTGCGCTTGCCAAATACTTTTTTTTAACAACTTAGGTATGCCGTAAATTTAAAATTAAGACCACTTTTATTTATAGTCTATAAAGCCCGTTGACGACAATAGTCAAGGACAAAAATGTGACACTGTGAACAGTTAAGAGTGAAAAGAAAAGTCACATTTTACGCATGAATTCAGGATCCTTCCCGGGAATGAAACTTGGAGCCAGTGTAGTTAATACAAGAGGAACAAACACTTTTCCTCAGCGGTTTTGTGTCGTTTTACACAAATATGTCTTTGTTTGTATAATTAGTTCATTAATAATTCTAACTTTTAAATAAATCACCAACACATTAGATTTTTCTTTTATTTGTGGGGTTTCATTAATTTGCATTTTCCATAAATAGATTTTATATTTGCATGCCCACTTCAAAATAAATGATCTTTATTAATGTTGGTGTTTTGTGGGTCTTTTTCCCTTTTGTTTGTTTCCGACAGCTCGGAGCTCTCCAAGAAGTTTTGGAAAAGCTGCAGGCTAAACGGCTGCCTTTATGGGAAAAGAAATTTGGCCAAGTCCCAACGGTAATTAACATTTATCATTTATTTATTTGTGTTATTATTATTATTATTATTATTATTATTATTATTATTATTATTATTATTATTATTATAACCCTAACCCTTAATAATAATAATAATAATAATTATTATTATTATTAAATGGCATATCCTTGATGAATGCAGTAGCGGGTGGAAATGAAGCGAACCTCTGGTTGTGTTTCCTCTCTCTGCCTCTCAGTGTGACATCGGGGAGCAGTGCGCCGTGCGGAAAGGCGCTCGAATCGGCAAGATGTGCGACTGCCCCCGGGGAGCTTTCTGCAACTTCTTCCTGCTGAAGTGCTTATGAGCCTCTCCGGATCTGAATGTAGCATTGAGACAGAGGGAAAACAATTTCGCACTCTATTTCTCTGTAATTAATATCATATTTTTTATGATGCCGTTGAGGAGCAGGTGACTGTCCAACCCTTACAAAAAGTGTTCTGTGATATGTATATATTTTCAAAGTATATATTATCAAAGGAAATAATATAAAGAGCCTCTGTAAGGATGATGGTGATGGATAGAAGATGAGCCACAAAGTACCATAACGTTCCTGTAAATACTCCGAACCACTTTATGTCAGTAGGAAAAGCACAGGATGCGTGTTGTGATGTAATAGGAGTTAAGGAATAACCCACCCTGCACAATGAACCCACCCAAGGACCACATACACGCTGTAAAGTCTCAGCAGTAATATCATGAGACCATTCTAGTGATTCCTCACCTGGGCGAGTCCGGTTTTGTTTCAGATGAATGTTTGTGTATGACTCATGATGATAATTATAACAATAAACTGTGGATCATCTTGTTTTGTAAAGCAGCGGGCTGAGTGCATGTTCTTTTAAAAATGGCTCCGGTCACGTAAACAGAGGGCAACTCCCTTCAAATCACTTATGCAATGTTTTCCACTTTTTTATATTGAGATAATCTCAAGGATATGAGGGAGTCAATATTTAAACAGTGACGTTCCCCAGTGACGTCACACCTCCTGGGGCTGGCCAGGCTGCTCCGGTGACAGAGGGGCTTAAAATTAAACCCAATGTTACTGCTGGTAAAGCACAGAGAGACTGCCATGTCTCAGTCACACTGTCACTGCGCCAAAACACTCTTAATCGCTTTCAAAGGGGGCTGCGTCAGGCTATCAACGTCATATACATCAAAAAAGCTCAACACAAAAGTGGCGTAAAACTATTTCGTTCTTGCCTCTTATACACAGGTAACCTCACAAATCTGGGTTTTCAACTTAAAAGCCCTGCTCACTGTGTGCTCATTGTGTGCGCACAGTTTTAGGATAGTGGCTTGATTTTAATGCTCGCTTGCTGATGGAGGGAAATGTTCTTACTCTGTGTTCGCTTTAGGACTGAATCAAAAGTGTGAGCACAGCACCGGGTAAAAGTTTCAGGGAGTAAAAGCAAAGAAAGGATGCTCACAAAAGCGATGTCATGAAGGATTTTAATGAATCAGCAAAGTAACGCAAACAAACCTGCTTTTAAGACATCGTCAAACGTTTATATTTAAGGTATTTAGGGTGATTGAAGCAACTGGGAGAACATGCTACAGTTCTCCAATCTGACTGCAATGTTGAGACAGGGGCTCAGTGGGGTCAGGGGTCAAAGCCTCAGCTGAGGATGTCTTGTTCTTCTTTTGGCTGAAAACGGTCGTGTGGCCCTGGATGGAGTTGGGATGCATGTTTTCTCGGGTCATCTTGCTGCAAAATGAATGAGGCTGAGAGACTCTGCCACCTGAGAATCCAACATGCTAACAGCTTTTGCACAAAGTCCAGATCTTGTTTGGAGTCATTATATACAACACAGAAATCACTGGGAAATGTGGAAGCGCTGATGCAGAAGTGCTGAAGAAGAAATATTAAATAATGACAACTGCTGCTTCCAGAAACTTGGCACTAGAAACTTAAACTTGAAAAACTTTGTAAAAGCTTGAAACCATAATAATAGTTGTTTTGTTGCTTTGTGTTGTTGTTGTTTTTTTAATGCCTAGCAGAAGTTTTTGAGTTTCCATCAGGTATAATTAATTACAGCATTTTCTTGGTGGGAACTTAAAACTCACTTGACACAAATGATAGTAAAAAAAATATTTAAAAATCATGTCTACAGTAGGCAGTAAGACGTGCCACTGAAAACAATGCATTTCATTGTTTTGAGAGAGTGCAACTGAGTTCCAAAGCTTCTGCCAGCGTCACCTTCTCTTCCTAATAAACTACACCCTGCACAATGTAACGTTCAATCATACATTCATGACACACCAGACATTTTCACAAACACAAAAAAACCTTCAAAATCACTGCTGTTCTTACTTTGCAGCACCATGGAGCCGTAGGGAAGAGAGCCTGGAGAGGTGGAGGCACGTTCTGGAGAGCAGAGGAAGGAAAAGGTTTGAAGAAGCAAGACAGAATATATTTGTGAATGAGAGGGAGACTATGGTGACTATGCAAGGAGGAGTGGTAGCGAGGCTGGATGAGTTTACATACCTGGAGTCCACCATCCAAAGAATGATAAGAGACAAGAGAGGTGAAGGAGAGAGTGGAGGCAGGGTGGAGTGGGTGGAGACGCATATCAGGGATGATTTGTGACGTAAGGATAGCAGCAAGAGCAAAGGGAAGGTTTACATGTTGGTAGTGAGACCTCCTGAGATGGACCGTTTGGAGACAGCGGCCCTGACGAAAAGACGAGGCTGAGCTTAAGATTATAAATGAATACATCAGAGGGACAGCTCGAGGCAAGTAGTCAGGAGACAAGGTTAGAGAGCCAAAGCTGAGCTGGTCTGGACATGTGCAGGTGGAGGTGCTGAAGATGGAGATGATGGAGCTGCCAGACAGGAGCAAAAGAGGAAAGCAAAATAAATCAATACACTGTCACTGTCTCTTGGTTTATCTGTTCCTTATTTCCACAAAAGCTGTCCTAGAGACGGTGTGAAAACTATGGGCTGTATGCAAAAACTCAAAATCTTACCAAGTATATTTGTCGTATTTCTAGTCAAAATTATCTCATTACACTTAAAATCAATCAATAAGACACATTTCAGTGAGCTAAATGAACTTGTTTCAAGACATTTAACCTTGAAACGAGAGGAAAACTAGAGATTTTTTCACTTAATACAAGTTAAAAAATCTCTAGTTTTTCTTTAGTTTCAAGATGCTTGTGTCTTATTTTAAGTGTAATGAGATAATTTTGACTAGAAATAAGACAAATATACTTGGTAAGATTTTGAGTTTTTGCAGTGTACCACTGACTGGTCCCTGGACTCACCTGACCTACATCCAGTAGAACACCTGTGGTCCATCAGACATTGCCAAGTTGCACCTCAGATTGTTGTCATGTATGCACGCACATGGGGGGCATTAAAACTACTGAGCACCATTCTGAATCACTGCAAAGACTAGCCTGCCGCATCATTTTTCACTCTGATTTTCAGGGTGTCTTTGCATTCAGCTCTCTCTAGTTCGATGATTTCATTTCCATCATGTGGGATCTGTTTATTCCCAAAACATTGCCCAGTCCACATCACTATAGATAAGCATAATTTATTTCCCCACTAAGATCTGACGTGTTTTCAAAGTGTTCCTTTAAACTTTTACTAAAATGTAGTTTAGACTGTCTGAAATAGTTCAGCCATGGGTTTGTATGCAGATCATAAAGAATTTCATTACCAGATCAGTCGGGGCCCAGGTTAACAGCAACCACCAGGCTGCTGGTGACAAAGGAAGAGCAGAGGTGACAGCTGGGACACTACACCTGGGACTAGAGCACTGGAGGTGGATTTAAACTGTTCTATCATGGTTTAAATAGGAAGAGAAATAATCAGAGGTAATCCTGAAGGACGAGTCGGTGAATAGTGTTGCTGAGCTGAAGAGAGTGAAGGACAGAATGGTGAGTTTGAAGCTCTTAATCACAGGAGCGATGCTGAATGAGCCACAGGTTGGATGAAGATGAAGTGTCAGAGTGTGTCCTCAGGGCAGAGAGACTGGTGATTGGAGCAGACGTCACTGGAGAGGTAGGGGAAAGAAACAGAGGTGAGGAGGGGGTGTTGGGTAGAGTAGGGACCATGAAGAAGAGCTGGAGAGAAGAAGAAGATGAAGACTGTATGCATTACCAATGAGAACAATGTGCATTTACACACATGCAGCTCTTTATTCACCTACTCACTTATCACACAGCGACAGCTTCTTGTCTTTGTTTGTTTGTATTGAAGATTTTACACACAAATATGACACACTGAAGATTCAATAGCCAGCAGTTTATACCAGCCCGGCCATCAGCAGCAATAACATGATAATTACTTTAGCACGAGTCCGCTTCATGGTTTTCTTGTCTCTGTGGACATGTACAAAGGCAACTGCTCTAGTTGTCTTATGTCCTCAGTACACCGATCAGTTCATTCTTTTCGTACCTAATAATCATAATTTGTGGCTTAAGTCAAGGTGCCGTCCCATTACATGTTAAAATAACAGACTCAATCAATAACTGCTTGGCAGCAGAAATAAATGTGCTGCACGACATGTTTGTGTCTCAGTGTTCTTCTTAACTTCTCCCTCTTAGTCAGCGGTGCACATTGAAGCTTCTTTGTTGATATTCCACATCACTGTGTCTAATCCACACATCCACCCTTCCTCTGGGCCACACGTCATCAATAATGCAGTCGAGTCCAGAATACCACGTTGACTTTTTTATGTCCCCTCTGCTGCTCTGTGTGCTCAGCGTGTGTGGGCGTGTTACCACTTGGGAAATCATCGTGGAGCTAAAGGCAGACGGCGTTTGCTGTTGTTGACCGCGCACTTATTCCCCAGAAAAGCTTTTTTTGTCATTAATATTTCACTGACAGGTGGCAGGAGTCTCTGTGACACAAACAAAGGAAGCTCCCTCTGCCGCACACAGGTTTCGCTCCAGTATCAGGATCCCTCATTAGAAAGGACACGGTACGACTGACCTTTGGCACTATCCCCCGTGATCGCGTCTAAAGCGAGAGAAAGAACAGACTTGTGAGATGCAGTGGTGGAATGTAACGAAGTATTTGTACTTCGTTACTGTACTTAAGTACATTTTTTACGTATCTATACTTTACCTAAGTAAAAAAATAATGCATACTTATACTTTTACTCAAGTAGATTTTTCAGCAGTTATCTGTACTTTGTACTCCACTACATTATTAAAATGCGTGTCGTTACATCCTTCCGAATCTTGCATAAAAACATTTTGGTTTTGACGTTTTGGCGTTGCTGGCCAATGCACGTTGAAACGGATCGGAGATCTGATTGGTCAAAGAACTCACGCCGAAAATAGTGAGTTATTTAATAGTTTATTAATAGTTATTTAAGCAAGTATTTGAATTTAAAGGTTCAAAGAATGACTCCTGGCGTTTTCAATGTGTCACGTGCCTACCTCAACGCAAAGACCTGTTGGCGTTTAAAAACTCCCCTTCAAATCTGAAGAAACATACAGAGGTAAGACATGCAATGCTAGTTATTAATATTTAAGTTACTAACTCGCTATGACTGTTATAGAAAAACGGATGTCAACATAACAAAAATATCACACCAGTATAATATTTGTTTGACGTAAGTTAGGGCACCACTAACAGGGCAACTTCATTAGC
>VUQR01036475.1:0-56201 GCA_015108515.1 Hemichromis elongatus
CCTGAAGGGGGGGGAGAGCAATCCTGCAGCAGCGTTCTGCTGTACGGATCACTCTCTGGAGAGCTTTTTGGTCCTTAACACAGCTGTTTCCGTACCAGGATGTAATGTTCTGTGTGAGGATGCTCTCCACAGCACCTGCATAGAAAGTCCTGAGGATCGCTGGCGAGACCCTGAACTTCCTCAGTTGTCGGAGGTGATACAGGCGCTGCCTTGCCTTTTTGGACTGTGCCTGAATGTGGGCAGACCACGTCAGGTCTGAGGAGATGTGGACACCGAGATACTTGAAGGACTGCACCCTCTCCACTGGAGCTCCATTGATGATAATGGGCTTGTAGTCTCTATGCTGACTCCTTCTGAAGTCCACAACCAGCTCCTTGGTCTTGCTAGCATTCAGCTGGAGAAAGGTCAGAGTACTTTCTCTATGTTGACAATATACACCACACTGGTGAGAGTCATAGTTTAAATTAAGTTTTTTTGTCAGTTATTGACCAAATTTGTTAACATGACCCCAACTACACCCCAACAAAGTTTGATCTGAAGTCATTCAAAACTTTTCCGCGTTTACAGTTAAAAAGTGTCCATCTTTTTTTTTTTTACCTTTAATCAGTCCTATGCCGTCTTTTCGCATTGTCACATTGAACTTTCAGTTTGGACGACTTTTCATTGGTTTCCATTTAGATTTAAGCTCCATCAACCAGACTGTTGTCAGACGTTGCTGTCATTTCGAACCTATAGCTATGTAATCCATCAGTGAGAGCTGTGGTGTCAGTGGCTGTTTGAAGATTTGATTTCTTTGTTCCTCTGAGGCAACACCTTTGACAGCCAACTTGTTTTGGGTTTTCTGGTCTGTTTTTCTCCCCTTTGTTTGAGATTACACTTGAAACAATGTGCTCAGCAGGAACATTAGATTTGGTTTGGGGGATTGACACCTGTGCTTCAGATGAACTGGTGGGTATTGCTCAGACACATCTTTATATCAACAGCCTGTGACCTTTCTAAATGCCAAAGCGAGGGGCCTTTGTTCGGATCAGAGCGACAACGCCAAGTTCTGCTCATTACATAAAGAAGAATGTAATGAGTCGCAGGAAACCCTCGTTGCTTTTTTTAGCCAACTTCTGGGTCACTTCGCGCTTAGCTTACCAGTGCTAAAAATGATTTTTCTGGCCGGCTAAAACAATGCATAATCTGTTAAACAAGTACGCAGCACGAGAGCAAGCAACAGTATTCGTTCTGTCTGCATGACTGTACTTAATCACCCACAAGTGAAATAAATGGCTTTATTAAAATTCATGTGGAGTATTATGCCGCTAAATAGCTCGTCCTAATCTCTTTGCTGTGTTTTTTCCTCCTGATTTTTTTCATCCATCTTCTTCGCCTTGACTCTCGTGCTGTCTCTTATCGTTGCTTTCTCTTCTTTACATCTGTTTTCCTATTTCGCCACCGCAATATTATTCATTTTCGCCATCTGATTACCTCTGTCTTTCTCCCACGTTGCCTCCTTTCTGACACTGGATGCTCACTCACAGAGGTTTTCCGCACCTTCTGATTCTTTTCTTTACTCTTGTTCCCTCGACCGCACCTCTCCCCCTCTCTTCCTTTCTTTTCATAGTCCCATCTCTGTCGTCCTCTGTGTGTGTGTGTCTGTCTGTGTATGTGGAAGCTCATTGCCATGCCTAGGAGCAGGTGTGAGGTCCAGGGAGAGAGGTTTGGATAGACGAAGCACTCTCTGACAGAACAGGAACAGGATCAGTTGAGGAGAATTAACCCAGCAGGCCTCTCTTCTTCCCCTCCCTCCTTCTCTTTCTGTCTGTCTCTCTCTTTCACTCCTTCTTTCTCCATCTGTTAGGACAAAGCTTCCAGACAGTGACTCACACACAAGGTGCGAGCGAAAAGACAGTGGTGCTGCTTCACGAAGAGAATCAATTCTAGCATCTAAATCTCACTTGACTCATTTTTCACATTTGTTCTTATCTTTTTCACTCTCTTTTTTCTTTAATATTCATAGAGCAGTGTAACAAAAACCAAACATTTGTGGGAGAAAAGCTTAGAAATATACAATCAGCCTTCCGAAGAGGCTATATCCGACTTTGTCCGTCAGCTTACCGGGAACATTAGAAAGATGAAGAAGGCTATTCTGTATGGCTTAAAGTAATAGAGTCAAACGAAAATGTCAAATCAATACAAAGCTGGCTTTTTTCCTTACTGTATTTCATAAACTTGCACTCCGCTGATGCAGTCCGATCCGCAACGAGAGGGTTAACCCGAAGCGTTGGTATCATGCGATATTAATTTGTCTAGCTGTCAGTGGAAACACACATATGTCTGTATTTATTTTGGTGCCCTCTCAGGTTCCATTA
The DNA here is from genome assembly GCA_015108515.1 of Hemichromis elongatus. NCBI lineage: Eukaryota > Metazoa > Chordata > Actinopteri > Cichliformes > Cichlidae > Hemichromis > Hemichromis elongatus. The sequence continues at coordinate 2,358 of VUQR01036475.1, forward strand.
GAGGGTCAGGTTATTGCTTTTTGATTGTATTTATTCCCTTCTGCCTTTCATTTCCGCTATCTTCACAGAGAAATATTACCAGGAAATACACTTCCCCTTCACTGTTGTCAAAATTTGACTGATTGGTTTTTATATAAATATAACTGTTATGCTCTCACTCGACAAAATCCTATTTCTGAACAGCCGCAGAAAGACCAGCGTGGAAAATATCTAACCTCATACGTTACATTAAGTGGGTATTACCGGCGTTTATGCATTATCTAATAGGTCTGTTCCTTGTGTTGTGTACTTCATCTGACTAGCAGTAATTGAGAAGACAACAACACAACTGATCCGCGCCATGAAAGCTAAAGTGTGTAAAACTTAAATAAAGTTTTACATAGACGTTATATTGCACCATTGCTTTATGCAGTTACACTCAGAGGCTTTGCCGTTACAGTCTTGCTTAGTCTGGCGTGACTGGCAGCTACAGACAGTCTAAAAGATGGATGTAGTCATCATGATGTCACTCACAGGTTAGTGAAGCCTCGTTATGAAGCGTCAAGCTGAGCATTTTCGGTGTTTTGAAACTTAATGTGACGAATGATGGATCTGACTGTAAAACTGAGGACATCGTGCCCTCATTGCCTATAGATATACTTATATATTACTTGTAGATATCTACTTGTGATTGCAGGTTGCTAACTAATGACAACACACAATCTTCCTTTCTAACTTCGATAATGAAAGAATTACTATTCTGAAGCTAGGAAGTGATGCGAGTTGGGAAGTGTAATTTTTGGCGTGGTGATACTGCTTTGGCTACACCCTGAAACCCTCCACCCTCAGCATCGCTTTGAGATAGTGGTGTGCGATACTGCATATTTTGGTATCGATCCAATGCCAAGTAAATATGGGCCAATATCGCTGACACCGATACCAATAATTTTCAGTAAATAGGGTGGATGTGTCATTGAATTGCTAAATATCAATTAATTTTCTTGACCTTAAGCGTTTTTACGATGTTTCTTTTTTATTATTACAAAAATTCCAGAAAACAATTTTTATAATGTTTATAATTAAATTAAAAATGCTTTATTATTGTGGCTGGTCTGCTATGTCGCCGCCCATCACTACTTTGAAGTTCTGCAGAAGATTATCACGCAACTACAGCTTCTCTAAGCACCAGCAATGCAAGAGCTACACCATGACCCTGAAACCTGAAATAAAATGCACAGAGAGATGGTTTAGTTTCTGTATCACACTGAGAAAACAAAACTGGCACTTGTTTTTGTATATTTTTCTGCTCTTCCAAGGAGTTAAATAAGTAGAAAATTACCAGATTCAAGCATTTGCTGCCGTTTACTGTGGTTTAACCCTGTTACAACAATTTGTTAGAGTAACAGCTGTTTTTTAAAAATAAAAATGTTATCTTGCGTTTAAAAAAAATTATGACTGCACTGTGTCGTTAAAGAGTCTCCTAATGTGACTGCTGTTGTCTGATGACTACCTTTTCTATGTTCATAATTGCATTTAGCTGTTATGTTTAAAAGTGTCTCATAAATGCTTAGGGATGTTATAAATGTGCCTGCTCACCATTAATTTATAATATTTGTGGATAATGATGTGTCAGGAGAAACAAATCTTGTAACGACAGTTTCTTCACTTTTCTGGTGTGGCGTGACAACTATCTGAAATGTATAGATACCCCTTATAGATAATTTTTTTTTAACGATCAAGTCCTTTTTTTAGACTGAATTTGCATGGGTTGGATAAACTCATGCTTCTAATGTAATTGTGCTACTATAGAATTAGCTGGACCAATTGCATTGAGATGGACCAAACATATGTTAAAAACACTTTTAAATTAAATTGCACGCAGCCGGAGTAAAAAGCTGAATCATCATTAGTTAATTAGGTTGCAATGCAAGTGCAATAAGTTGGAATAACAGAATTGCATAATGCTAAAATCAATCGATTTAATCATGTGGAAATGTGCTCCATGATTTATTTATTTGCATATATGTACATCTGAGCACAGTTACTGCCTTTTGAAGGAATATTCAGTATTCACAATCCACATTTCAACAAACTGTAAAATCTGCAGCTGGCATTTTTTCTCCAATCATAATCTTTAATTTATCCTAATAAAAAAAAGCATTAACTGGTGATATGATCAAATACAATTAAAACAGAAAAAATGATACTTTTTAAACGATGATGCTCGATCTGCTTCTGCATGGAGGTTCTGCAAAACCACAGATTACTAATGTTTACCGCTTTTATTCATCATTATAGCCCATGTCTCTCTCTCGCTCTCTCTCACTAGCTGTTGCTTCCTATAAGCTTTCAGAATCTCACAAGAAAGGCGCCCAGCAGACAGCGCAAGAGGCACAGCGGAGGTGGAAGAGGAGGAAGTAAGAGATGCAGTTAATAACAACTCTCAATATAATCCTGTCCCCAACCGATGCCTTCGGATAGAAGCTAGATAAGAAGGGACAGGAGCAAAAACAGCAGGGGGGGAGGGGGGGGCTTGAGGACGTGGCACGCAGTGTGGGGATAAATGTGGAAGCCTGTAAATAACAGTAAAGTGCACAAGTTAAACAGGCAGCGATAAGGCGAGCACAAAAAATGTGTTTGGACTTTAATGCTTTCACAAGCATGTGTGGACATGCAGGTCCCCCCCCTCCTTAAAAATGCTGTTGGGAGGGAACGGTGACATGATGCGATAGGGGGGGATTGTGATACAGCACTTTGTTTGTAACACTACCGTAAAGAAGTGCTGTGGTCACGCGTGTTTTTTCTTGCACCTTATTTCCTTTACATCTAGATTAGCAAACGTTCTTGACCCAAAGAGACGCTGTGCGAGAGACGCAGGGAAGCCTCTGCGACAGTAATGCCTTGACTGGTTAAACTGACTTTGATTGACATTGCAGGCTTTACTACAGGCATAAATCCAAAGCCGCAGGCAGGAATACGTACTGTAAACAGCAGTAAATAAACACTGAAAGATTCATCTCTGCACTCATAGCCATGTCTTTCTACATTACTCACTGGCAAGTAAGCTTGTCCCCCTAGCCACAGTGTTTCCATGAGAAGCTGGGACTGTTTCACCCTTCCGATTTTTGGCATATAGACAAGGTTGGGGAATTGTTAACTTGACTGGACCCTCAGTAGCGGGATGCCAGGAAAGACCATGCGATCACTTGTAATTTACTTAATTTACAGATGCCATTTCAGAATGCGTGGCTGCCCATCGCAAGTGATTTAAAGTGATTTAAATGGTTTTGGGGCTTTTCCTTTCGATAAAATATGTTAGACAGCATTTGTTTATCTGCAGAATCAAACACAACTGGGGTCTCCCTTAGAAAGTACTGCTCCTGAACTCCCCACATGCCTCATACGTAGTCTGGGCTGTTCTTTGTTGTCTTATCTACATCACCATGTCACGTATATTCAAAATGCTGATTCTTGAACTCCAGAATTTCTCAAACAAGTGCTCTGTTGTTGGCTGCAAGAAGAAACAGTTCACTCGAGTCTTATTTATAAAGCACCAATTTACAAAAACAGTGATCTTAAAGCACTGACACAAGAGTCGTCATGCACTCATGGTAGCCACAGAATACTGTGTTCAGCGGTGCCATTTGTCCCATATAACGCCCTACAATCACCCGGCTTTCCTTTGCCTGTGCTTGACCTCTGGACCAGGTTTCATTAAAGTCAGCTTGGTAGTTTTTTTTTTCTTCTGTCAGACAAATAATACTGAAAACATAGGTCGACTGAGACTTGAGACTGGGTGGAGGAGTAAATGGTCAAACTGCAAGCAATTTTGATAATAGTAACTTTACTTCATGAAAGAGACTTCTGTTAGAGTCTCTCTTAGATCTCTGTCTAATTGTGGTTCAACTACAGGTTCTGCTAGCTTACAGCTGGACTGCACCTATACTTATTTCTGCCAGGCAGCTTTAACAATCATAGCAGACTGGGCTTGTGTGACAAGGGGGGTGGGGCTTAAAGTGCCATGAACTAAAAAAAAAAAAAAAGTATTTGGACAAAGTGTTAAGTAATGTAATTTAACATCTAGCAGATCGCTCAAATAAAAGGTAAACAAACTCGTTTTTTTTAGTGGATGAAGGGTGACTGACTCACTTCCCAGCCACTCGAGATGCTAATCTGCATCTGTCGCTCCGTCTGTGCAAGTACGCGCGCATCCCTCAGATGCCTAATTTTAATTGTAATGTCAGTAATGTACAATTGATTGCTTATTCTTGGATTGCACCGACATAAACAGCCATAAACCACCGAAGCAACCATTGCAATAAATCACAAATAAACATGGCTCTGCACACTGGAGACTCATAAAAGAGGCTGCTAAGAGAGCAAAATCAAACCAAATGTGTGGCTCATTTCAGTCGTTGCTTGCGCACGTGTTTGTTTGCCACAAGCCACTGCGTGGTCGTCTGCATGTTTGCGTTATTGACTTACATCATCAACTTCATCAATAATTAACTGCTTTAGCAGCATTGCCACCGGCCGGAAGCACTGCGAGCCGCACAGTCAACATGTGAGCAGCACTGTGACACCCTATTGTGCATTTTCTTTGCAGATACTGTATGAAAGCTCACAAACTGTTTCACAACACCCACGCAGCATTTTTTCAAAGTAAAACTTAATAATTCATTGATTTGTTCAGGTTTCACGGATGTCAATAAATCAGGACCTGCCTTACGTAGCATTTACTTTTGCAGGTTTCTTTTCCACCTTTTATAAATGTTCAGTAAGTCACAGAGGGTAATAGGAGATAACAGATAAAGAAAGAACACTGAACAGAGGCAAAAGACCCCAATGAGTTGACAGATTCTGCAGGATTTCCACCCCCTACATCCGAGTGCAGTTATCTTTAATTTTCCACAGCTCAGAGAGGTATCAGAGAGATTTAATTTAATTAAACAATGGTCCAGCGATGCTGAAGGTCAAATGTGCCAGCTAGGACATTACTACAGAGGCACTACAGTCAAGGTGGCGGCCTGACACACACACACACACACACACACACACACACACACACCACACACACACGCACACACACACACACACACACACACACACACAGACAAAAGCCTTGAACAATTTTGCTAAATGATATAAAGTCAGATTTTGTTAACACGGCTTGAGGCCAGCAAACCACTGGCACAAATTACTGTAATTGCACAGGTTCAAGGCACATTTTGTGCTTGGATACATTTTCATCACATCAAAGCAAATGAAAAGTTATTGGAATGTTCATGAATAAGTTTAAAAATGTGTAATTTCCACTTTGCAGTTGTGAATTCATTTCTTCTCATTTTACAGCTTTTATTGTAAAAAAAAAAACGAATGCTATGCTTTGCTTTGAGGCTGAGAAGCTTCTGATCAATTTATATAGGTCCTGTGTAATGTTGGGAAAGGATTTTAATGACTATTATAAGACACAGTATCCAAGGTATGTACATTGCAAAGATCCATATTAAGAAGCCTGGTTCTGCTAATCAAACACACTAGATTAATTAATCATCAGCAGGCAGGTGTGACTTCTATAAATGCAAATGTCTGGAGCATTCAGCAGTGTTAACACAACGCTGCAATCTTCCCAGGAGTTGACGTGACATAAACCTCATGATCAGACCTTGCCGTGTTCAGCTAAAAACCCAGATACTTCATCTCAAACTGTACTGACCTCAGTTAGCATGTTAAATATTAGAGTTCAGTACAATTGTTTGAAAAGGCTCCCAGGAGTGTCTTCTCCATAAAAAGAACACGTCCGCACCACTTAGGGTTGCAAAGTTGCACGAGAAAGAACCACTAGACTTCTTGAACCGTGCCTTTTAAACAGATGAGAGGTGGAGATGTTTAGCCATAATGCACAGCGCCATGCGTAAACTAAACAGTATATCAGCGCAAACACCTCATACTAACTCTCAAGCACGGTGGTATAGATATGATGATTCAGGCTTGTTTTGCAGCCACGGGACCTGAGCAACTTTCAGACATTGAGGTGACCACAAAGTGTCAATTTCCTAGAGTCATATTTGAGGCCCCCTGACCCACAGCTAGAGCTTGATATAAATTAGGGTCTGAAACAAGACAACGATCCCAAAAACTGCAGCATATCTACAACACAATGGCCGAAAAAGAAATTAAGGTGTTGCAATGGCTAAGTCAAAGGCCAGACCTCAACCTGATTGAAAAGCTGTTGTGGAACCTTAAGACATGAAAGAACTGAAGCAATCCTGTAAAGAAGAGTGGACCAGACTTGCTCCACAACTGATAACGTCATATAAAAATATGTTGTTCTACAAGCTTTAGAATCAAGGGGTGGACTTCTTCAGAGGACTGCGAAAACTTTCTTTTCACATGGCTGTATGTCCAGTCAGCAATGCCTACCTCCTTTGCAGTTTTTATGGTGGCATGACATTGTTATTTTTCCCCTTACCTACTGATAACATTTATATTTGCAGAAATGCAGGTCAGCAAAACATAAAGGTGTGTCAATTTATGCACTTGAACAAACAATTGACGCCGTTTGCATTTTTGCAAAGGTACTTTATCTTTGCTCATCGGCCCTAGCTGCTGTCATGGCTGCTGTGTAGAAGCAGGAGAAGCTTGGAAGCACAGTGTAAGCCAGACAAGCACTTCACACTGTGACAAAATGAAGCTTACTTTCAGCACTGAGGCTAGAGTTGTTTCCCACCCTCTAGATTCTCCGTCTTCAGCATTTGTTACTCATAAAACTTAATTCTGTACTGCTGACTTCACAAATATCCTGAAACTGCAACTTTACTTAGTTGGCAGTTGTATAAATGTTCGACACAGTGCTCAGCTTGGTGAGTGCAACTTTTGAGACATCAGTTGGAAATTATTATACACAGCGACTATCGTGCATCCTACCGATGCTGTGCCAGTAGAGTTGGGTCAGTCTGTTTTCTTGCTTTGCGGGTTGTATTTAAAATGTTCTTGGCGGATCGTTTTAATAGGCTCGAAATGTACACACATGTACATATGACCTCATTGTCTAGCGACACCCTCTAACTTAACCAGCAGAGCCAGATCAGAAGTCTGGTAAGTGCTTTGTTTAGAGAAGAGTCCAAATATATTTTCTCACTACAAAGTTGTTAATGGCTAATGAGCCTGTTCAATAGCTGCTTTTCCCTGCGTCTTCATTTTTGCCATGCATCCGGAGGTCATCAGGTGATGTTCCTGTGCAACTTTGTACAACTGGCTAATTAGACTTTTTCCCACAACTTTTAGGCAAATGTTAGGGACTATCTATTAAAATATTAAAATATATTCTTTGAACGTGTTAAAAAGTATGATTGCAAGAATCAAGCAGAACTGTACCACTACACTTTGGTTCATTAGGTCAAATACTAATAATTACTTGTAGAGATGGAGGTTAAAAGAAGTAACGCAGAAAGACACGAATAAAAGCCTGGAGCTGAACAGCAGTTGATAAAAATAGCCTCTCATTATGAAGGCAATAAAATGATAAAACACTTGTTTTAATAAGTACTATTTGCTCATGGGAAGCATTTGTTAACCAATCAGTTTCTTCTTCTCAGTGAGTAGTGGGCATGATCTCTATGTGAAATAGATCATCTCCCTTAAATGGCATAGTGACCAAGAAGCAGCCCTCAACATAGTTCATTAGTTTCTCTCCCACCATTTCCATCCATTTCTCCTTAAATTTGAACCCTGATCTATAGCTTTAAGTGTAACCCGATCAATAGTTAGGGTGCTGCCTCAATACATGCAGCACTAAAAATATACACATAGGCTGCAAGGGTCATATTGTCTGTACCATTTACAAGCCTTATTGATTCATTTGTCTCCTCCTTTGTTCTAGGTTTTCATACCTGATTTTCCCTTTTGCTCTTTGCCTTCATTTATTTTCTCTTCTATCTTCCTCATCCCTCCCTTTCGTACTTCCGTGACCCCCGAACAGTCTGATTGGTGTGACAGATCACCTAGGCTTCGGCATGGATGGATGCATGGGTCAATATCTATCTAAAGAGGATTGGAGCTCAAATGAAGGCTAGGCTACCTGAGAAAGCAGCCAAGGGAGGAGATACTCAAAAGGAAGCGAAGCACTAAACTATGAAGCGCAAACAAAAGCAAAATTGCAACTAGTGAATTTTGCCAGCAGCCAAATTACAGCCACGCATTGATTTTTTTTATTACCTTTTCTTCTAGAGGTTGTCATGCCCTTTCACCCTCCTGTTCTCTTTACAGTTATTTTGTTTTGTTTATTTAGATTTATCGAATATGGGTGTTTGTGCCATCCTGCACTCACACTGTAATGCTGTTGACACACTGAAATAAAGGATTGTCACTTTTTGAGATTCCGGGGTCTATTTTCGAATTTCAAAGGCAATTTAAAGCCATCTGTTCCTCCTTACCAAACTCTGTGAGAACAGTGAAATGTGTCATACTAAGTGTGATTGGTAACTTGCTTTAATCAATGTGCAATTAATCTTGAAGGATTCTGCTCACTGGAATGTTTACTGACTGTGGCATGTTAATTACATGTGAATAATTACAGCTTGAGTACTTTCAGATGGGCGGTCTAAAGTTTTAAAGTAGCCTTCAGACAGCCTTTAAATAGCTTTTAGACTATCATGAATTGTATTGATCAAATAAATCTAAATTGATTTCTAGATTTGCCTTTATTAACCTGAAAGCATGCAAACCACGATAAATACTGTTCATTTTTTAGACAAATATGCTATCATAGCTGCTGGTTTATCTTTCTCGTTAAGCTAGCAGCTCGTATTATTTGGTGTGCAAAGACTTGTTTTTTCCATTTCTTGAAAATACTATAAAACATGACTCTGAATTAGCAAAATGCCATGAGTTATTTTCTCTTCAGGTTGCTGACGACGTTAAGGCCCCAGTCACCCAGGCCTAGCCACCTCTGGTCACTAGGGAAAAATGTGCATTCTACAACTGGTTTGAGAGTGGTTGTCGGCTGGTGAGATCAGTCACAAGGGAAATTGCTTTGGTCGTTAGCAGATTGTCGTGGTCACCCAGAGTTGGGAAGATGTCAACTTGGTTTAAAAAAAACTTACCATTTACTCTCAACTACCACTCAGCTACCGGTTACAGCAGGTTGCTATCTTTTGGAGATGGGAGGCTGCCAGAAGGTCTCTGACAGATCTCTGGGCCTTCCTGATTGAGGCTTTAACAATCAATTTCACAGCTACTGAAAGCAACATCCAGCAATAACTCAGCAATTAGTTGGGGTGTAAACAGTGATGGGTACCGGGGGAGGTCACCAACCGGTCACTAGGCCTGTGTGACTGGGGCCTGTAATTGCCTTTGGTTTTGTGGTGGCTGTAACTTAAGAGACAGGTCGTCCGCTAAATGGAAGGTTGGTAGTTCAATCCCTGTTTGCTTTCGTCTGCAAATATCCACTGGGCAATATACTAAACTAAACCCAAGTTGCTCTCTGATGCATCCATCAGAGTGTAGATGTGTGTAAATGGTAATAGAAAGCATAGATGAAAAGGAACCTGTGGGACTAGATGAATGAGGCATGTTTTGAGTGCTCATGCAGAGTAGAAAAGCACTATATAAGAACCCATCCACTTGGTACACTTAAAATAGAAGAAATTCAAAAGTCCTGAGTGTAAAGGTAGAAAAGGAAGTTGTACACCTTTTTATTTTTGGAACAGGACTATGTTTTTAGATATAGTAAATCTTGGTAAAACACATTTGACTGACACACAACCCAACAGCAGTTGGAGCCACTCCAGATACTGCAAAGTGATGCTGATCTATGGTGTTTAAAGCAAAAATGTATATTGCAAATAAAAAAGGAGATACCACATAAATCATGCAAAGTGCTTAATTGTGTAATTAATCATGCAAAGCTCATTTCAGAGCACTAAAACAGAATTGATTACATTGCTGCAATGCCTATAAGTTATTTATATAAGTGGACAAAGATAATTATCACCGACCCAATTAAAAGGGAGACAAACAAGTGATCATATGGGGGAGCAATACTTTGTATCTCATTTCAGGAATCCAATAATTTATGAGCATGCAGCTCCAAGAGAAGAGAAGTTCAGGGGCTGGATTCTACAAAGAAATAAAAATGGGGCAAAGCAGTGCATGTTCAGACATGGCTGACACGGTTTTGATCACATGGCCCTACGTTTCTCCGCTATACTTTACTAAGCTCGAGGTGCACTGGGAATATGCAACTGTGGCAGGTGAATCAGCGCAAGCATTTGTTTGCTTCATGGAAGCAGAAAGGAGAGCTTGACGGACTGCTCAGCATGCAGACCACAGGCTGTGGATACATTTATTTATTCTGTCCATGAGGAGGCCCAATCCCAGGAGGAGGCCCAGTCCCTCAAAGAGATATATGGTGTGCATGTTTCATGTTGGTCCTTCCATGTGTGTCTGCATGTTTAATCAATAGATTTCTGTTACCACTCGGCACATTACAACATTTTTACTGAATGCAATTGATTATTTTATATCTGTGATTCAATGACATTGAAGCAAAAACACTACGCCTTTGAAATACAACATCATCAAAAAAAGCAATTTCAGTGTGGCAAAAATTATTACCAAGTAATTTAAGTATTTAAAATAAAAAAGAGTAACAATTACTTTAAAATTAACCATTTATTCTGATGCAGTTAGCACTTCAAGCAGGCGGGATGTTCATTTGGCCATATCAAAACGCAGGATTCTAGTGAAATTTGTGAGATCACACGTGATTTCTGAACATTGATCTATGCAACCTATTTTAACCATAGCAGTCAATCTGGACCAGTCAGCTCCATCTGACAAATTACTGGCTAGTATATTGGTATGTATTTGTATGTAATTCAATTCATTTTTTTACATAGCTCCACATAAAAACGGGTGCTCCAAGGCACTTCATATTGTAATGCAAAGCTACTACAATACTAAAGAGAAATTACAGAACACTCCACAATCAAATAACTCCTCATTAGCAAGCACTTTTAACTTTTAACAAGACGGGAAGGGAAGGACAGCTCTCTGCAGGGATTGGTTGGGGGTGATGGTGTGGCCATGAATGAATCCACATACCCATCTTATGTATCAATAGCTAACATGACTCATCACATATATAAACTAAAATCGACTGTGGTGGTTCGATACAACAGTCTATCTTGTGTGCTGGGCTACGTTTGTTTTTTCAGGCATATAAGAGAATTTTAATCTGTAAATTGGTATAAATAAATATGTTACACTTAGAGCTGTACTGTTAAGTTGGTTGCACTACATATTCATGAAGAAAACAAAAACTGGTTGAGACGATAGGCTACTTTACAGTCACCTAAACACAGGTAACTATTTTCCCTATCAAAAATCAAAAAGGAAATTGGAGATGGGTTAAGAGGCAAGTGCAAAAAGGTGTCCTTCTAAGCAGATAAATAATGTACTCAGATACTAGTTTGTATTCATGATGCGCAGTCAGTGGATAAAGTCATATCAATTTTACACTAGTTGCAGAAGGGGTTTTTTTTTATCATGTTTGGTAATCTCAGCTATCTGTGATTAGACTCCCTTGGCATAACTGGAAGGTAGAGTCAAAGGTTGAGAGAGCCAATGGGGGAGATGGAGGGAGTATGGTTTGTGTGTGTGGATGGTGGAGGTCAAAAAAGCCACACTATCACAGGATTTCCCCCACAGTGAATGATTTCACAGTTAAGGTTGCATTCTAGGGCATTCATGGAGTATCTCTGAGACTCAGATACAGATCTGTATCAGATTAGGGTACCCTGATATACTCATCATCTTGAGATCGGCTAAAAGGTCACATTAAATTTGTTACTCCGCTATAAGTGATTTTTTTTGACAGAATGCGCGAATTTCACATTAGGCAAATTAAAAAATGAAAATGAGGATGAATTAAAGGAAAAATGTACTAAAGTGCAACTGAAACAGCATTTGCATTTTGAAAATGCTGTGCCATCAACTCACAATATCCTAAATATCTTAATAAGACGAGCATTATTTTAACTTAAGCTTTGGTCTGTTGGCTTTTCTGTTGTTGTTACAGTGTTGTAATTGATGAGCTCAATGCAAGAGTGATAATCATTGCTCTTCTGCTGAGCACCATTCCTTTTTGTGGGCATACTTGTCGTCCATTGCTTTCTACCAACTTGAGGTGGTGGTTCAAGGCATTTCAGCACTTTGGGCCATTGGCTGAGAGGCCTTCACATTACTCAGCGTTGATCGTTTGGGCCTTCGTGGTCCAGCTTGCAGATGTCCCTGTAGCACATCTGTGTTCTGCTTGCTGATGGCTGCATGCCTTTGGGATGCAACAATCGTCCATGTGGCAGACATGACCAAGCCAGCACATCCTGCATTGCCTGAGCAACGTATACATCCTGGATAGAGTGGTAGGCTCATGTAGGACAAATACAAGGGTGTGCTGATAAAACAAACATGGTAGATAATCATCTTGCTTGTTAGTTTGGTTGTTACCCAAATGCATGTAGTGAGACTGCCGTTGTGGCCTTCTCAGTGCATTTTCACTAATGGTTGAATCCATGTCAGTGAACGGAGGTTTTGCTGCATGTGAGTTCCAACTTCTGCATCATCAGCAGTCTCTGAAGATGGACTCACACACGGAGTTGGCTTTAGGTTGGGAGGTTAGGTTGAATGCTCTGCTATGGAGGCTGTGGGGAGGCTGGAGCCCATCCCAGCTACTATAAGGTACACTCAAGACAGGTTGCAAATGTGACGTAGTGGCTACTGAAGAAGATCCCAAATGGTATTGGAGTGAGGGCACAGACTTGCTTTACTCCACTGTGGCTCTTGAATGGCTCCAATAAGCTGTGGCGATATTGTACTTGAATAAGGCGATGTATTCTCTCTATTTGCAGAGCCATTTTCACAATGTAGCTTTAAAATTGTTATTATTTTTCAATAAAAACACTGACTGGGTTTAACCCTCCAGTTGTATTGCAGCAATCCCTGCCACATTACATGGCAACATTTTAATGCCAAAACACTACAGGTAATGCAAACGTAATTCACAGTTTACAAATGACACAAATACATGTATATGTGTACTTATTGAACTATAGCCCTGTTGAAATGATATTAAAACACATCGGGCAAATGAAAAGAAAGTTTACCTTTGAATAAGCCCAAAATGCACCTAAGGTTTGTTGTATATTTGCATAGCTAAATAGACTTACAATTTTAGTATAGCTTGAGTGTAAAATAGAGATTTTAAAAAATGCTGAATGAATCTTTTCTCTTTACTTTGTAAATGGATTTGAACATCAATGATTAATAGACCTGTCACATTTTCACTTAGCTCATGGTCAAACAAGTGTAGTTCCCACTTCAACTATTTATACTTTTTTCATTTAACCTTTATTTCTAAAGGTTTTATACTGAATGAAAGAATAAGAGCACCACGTTACATGCTGTCTTGTGAGTATACCTGACATCTGATTACACTGTGTACATTATGTGTCAGTGATGCCCGGTGATCAGGGCATACTAAATGTGACATTGGTGATTGGAGATGAGCTTGCAAATCAAGGCTTTACTGCCATCACCAACCAGAGCTAGCACATATTCATTTATTTATACTCCTAGATTGCTAACATCAATCAGAGCATTATAAATCTCCCAACTCATCAATAGGCAATCTGCTAATGCATGCAGCCGATCAATTCCTGACTAACAGAGCCAACATGCGTAGCAACTCATCTCTTTTGCTCACTCGCTAGGCTTTTTTCCCCCCAATACATACAAACAAGCACATTTATATCCTTTGTACAAACACAGATGTCATTTAGGGATGAGTAGTTTGATCACATGGTGTCGCATTACTTAATTGAGGAAAAGAAAAGATTGAAGAAAGTGGCCCGGGGGTAACCTAGGCATAACATGAGGTGTGCCTCCTTGCTTCTATCACTCCAGATAAAAGGCCAGCAGCATGAAACAGTGTAAGGTGCTGAGCTGCAACGAGGTGAGCAATGCCAAGACAACAAACAACACGTTTCTAATGGTCCCTAACCCTAATCTAAAAGCAAAAAAGAAAACAAGGGACTTCTCTAAAGTATACTCCTAATCAATAAACCAGGGGAAACAGGTTCCAACAAAAGCGGCTTCTCACTCATACTAAACTGCAACAAAGTGCCCAATATATACAGTGTGTAAGTATTTACTGTGTTTGCAAAGATTATTTACACAAGGCTCTAAGCTCAGAACAGAGATATCGGAATACATCCAAGATTCACATCACAGCTTTTAATCAGGCTTCTCACACGAACATTCAGTGCCAGTGGCAAACTACATACCGGCTCTTTGTTGGGTGCATAGGAGAAAACAAGAGGAGCAAGGTGGCTGTCAGCTGGAGGTTAAGAGGCCAGTGTCCATCTAGTGATAGACAGCAGCATCCTCAAACCGGCCAATCAGCCGTCTACACCTGTCACAGCAGCAAACTCACAAACACCAGCACACCTTGGATGGGGAAAGAGTGGCACATACCCACACACACTGTAATGGGACGAGGCACACAAATGAACAAGCACAGTTTTACATGTTTGAGTTTAAATTAAACAACCAAGATGCAATCGAAGCGCAGACACATCATTTAATTCAAGGGGTTTAACGTATTGCATTAAAAATGCATTTTTAGACTAATTGGAGAATTAACTGACAAACAGTTCTACGTCCACATGAGGACTGTGCTGTTGTTACTTCATAACAATGAAGGACATAAAAATTCTGGGTTTAATTCCAAGTGCTGACTTTGCACTTGGCTGTTGTTCACTGGAACCCTCAATATGAGGTCAGAGAGATGTTGATGCAATTGCTGTAGGCCACCATTAGACTGAAAAACAAGAAAATAAAGAGCGGCCAAATCAACAATCTGGTTTATTCTTGATGAATGAATGCACTGACCAGCTCAGCAACACCAACTGGCCTGAATGACCACGAAAGATCACAAAGTAATTTAGATTCCTATAAATGATAAAGGAAAACCCATTCAAAACACCTTGTCAGGTAAAGGATAGTTTAAATATTACTGTCAACATTTACAATCAAGAAATGCCTTTATGAATTTACAAACAGTGTTTTTACAACAAGGTGCAAACTATAAAAGACAGGAAAGCCAACACATCCAAAAGCGCCGGCACAGTTACACATTATCTGTTACATTTAGTGGAAGCAGTATTATATTATGGACTGCCAGTGGAACTAGTGTTTATTCAGAGAGTAACAGCTGATATAAGAGGCTTTGTGAAATCTGTGGTGATATTTGTTAGAATACATGACTGTACCAACATCAACGTCACTGTGGGTGCCGTTTAATCTTGGTCAATGATGGACTTCCAGGCCTTGTGGCAGGTGATGGTTGCTCATGGCGTAGATGTGGCCAAACCGTTGCAGTCGTCGCTTCCTAATCCGCTTTTCCATTAAGGGCTGCTGGTGACATTGGCTAAGTATCACACTGTTGCTGAGATGATCACGGAGGGACACTCGGAGAATCTGGCGCAAACAGAATATTTGGAAGACCTTGAGCTTGTTGAGGTCGCGTTTGAGGATGACCCAGGTCTTCGACCTATAGAGAAGTATGGGCAATACCAGTGTACAGTACAGGCGGATTTTGGTGGTGAGAGTGACATTTGTCTTCTTCCAGAGGCGTCATTGGAGGGAGCCGAAAGCCGTCAGCACTTGACCAATTCTTGAATGTATTTCCGCTGTTGATGCCACTTTCTTTTCTTGCACCAGAGAGCTGAGGTATTTGAATTCCCACACTTGTTCAAGTTGCATGCCTTCGAATTGCACAGTGGCTGGTGAACCATCAGTAGCAAGGACTTTGGTCTTCTCAGCACTGATCTTGAGACCATACGGTTGGGCAAGTTGGATGATGTCCTGTAGGATGTCTGTAGCCTCTACATAATTTTCAGCAAAGATGGCACCAATGGCACCAACACCAATGAACACCAATAAAAAGAAAATGACCAAATTCAATAAGAATAACCAAAAAAAAGTGAACAGCCATTGCTATTATTTCTCCTATTCAAATCTGAGAGAAAATGTACAACTGAAAGAAATATATATTTGTGTCCCATAATGCTTGACCTACTGGGGAACAAAGGAAGTTATTCCTCTGCTTCCATATCTTGGCAAATAGCTGGACAAAAGCAAATGTCAGCCATGGCGTGTTTGACTGGAGACAGTCAGCGACAGGCTGATTATTGACTCACACGTATGCTGATACTGTCTCGATAAGTTAATGCATGACATATTCAGTTTCGCCATATGTAGCTTGACTTAAACAAAATCCTACAGCACAAAACGTATACAGTGTATTATAATCATGTATGACTGCTGCAATTCTTTGTGACTTTTTCAGCAATTTAGATAAAGACAATTTTCTGTCTGTCATTTATGTAGCTGAATGTCAGCAGTCACCTCACTACAGTGCACTGAGATTTATCAGGGCCTCAGTCCTGGAGGCTTCAGCTGTGAGCAGCAATGGTTTGTTTGAAAGTTCCTTCAGATATCAATATTTAAATCACCATTTTGACATTTTGGGAAATGCATTATCATGTTTACTTTGCGAATATTTGACAAGATTAATGGCCATCATCAAGACTAAAAGTAAATCGGCTGTCTCTGTGGGTTAAAGAACAGCTACAAGCACCACTGTCACTGTAACATGCCACAATTTACTTGTGTAATTTATGCAAAGCATAAAATTATATTACAGTTATATATATATATTTTTTATTTTTTTGCTGTAGAAACATAAAAATGCCATATTCTCTCAACCGCAATGCTATTATAGTACATCTTGCTAATCATATATTGTCTCATGAAGCTTTCCTTTCTCTTTCTGTTCATCCTTTGCTTTTTCATGACATTAAGCATTCCTCAGAGATTCTGGTCCATGTTGACATGATAGCATCACACAGTTGCTGCAGGTTTGTTGACTCCACATCCACGATGTTAATCTCCTGTAACATCACATCCCAAAGGTGCTCTGTTGAACTGAGATCTGGTGTCTCTGGAGGCCATTTGAGTACAATATTTAAGAACATTGTCATGTTAATGAAACAGTTTGAGATGATCTGAAATTTGGGACATGGTGTGTTAGCCTGTTGGAAGCAGCCATCAGACGGTGGATACGCTGTGGTCATAAAGGGACGGACATCATCAGCAACAATTCTAGCTGTAGGGTTTAGACACTGCTCAGGTTGTAGTAAGGGCCTCAAAGTGTGCAAAGAAATTAACCCCCACATCATTACTGACCCAACCACCCAAATGTCATAACAGAAACTGAGACTGATCAGAGGAAACAACATTTTCCCAATCTTCTGTTGTCCATTTTTTATAATCCTGTGCAAAGTGCACCCTCAGTTTCCTCTTCTTTGCTTCCAGGATTGGCACCTGGTGTGGTCTTCTGCTGCCGTAGCCCATCTGCTTCAAGGTTCGACACGCTGTGCAATGAAAGATGCTCTTCTGGGTACCTGGGTAGTAGTGACTGCTTATTTTAATTAGTGTTGCAGTGTAGCCATTCTGCTTTTTTCTGCCAAAAAATGCCAATCACTGGATAGTTTCTTTTTTTCACACCATCCTCTGTAAACCTGGAGATGGATGTGTGGGAAAATCCCAGTAGATCCACAGTTTCTGAAATCCTCAGACCAGGCTGTCTGCCAGCAACAACCACGGCCCTTAGATCCCCTTTCTTCTTCATTCTGATGCACAGTTTGAACTTCAGCAGGTTATCGTGAGATTTGATTGGCTGATTAGCAGTTGAACCGGTGTACATGTGGCTGGTGAGTGCTTAAGAGTGATGCAGAGATGCTAAAAAAACACCACAAACAATGCCCCCTCCCCCATAAAAACCGCCAGGAAAAACAGCTTTTATAAATCACCTAATTGTTTTCTTTATTCTTTCATTTTCATTCATTTTGTGGTATTTAGCACATGCAACTTTAATTTCAATACACAAGACAAGTTGAGATTTAAAGGATGATTAACATCGAATCTTGTGTTGGTCATCTAACTTGTCTTCATGTCTTGCATTCTTATCTGAATAACCTACTGTCATTGTGTTTAAGTGATTAGTGTTGACTACATACTCTATCAGCAGTGGTGTGGGGTGTACATAAAAACATGCAGCCAACAAAGAATAACATAATGTGAATAACCACTCTTAACATCAAACTCAAGGGCTCTTGAGTTGAATTCTACTAGTGTAATATGTCCCTGAGGTTTCTTTTGACACGGGATCTTACTGGAAATGACAGCTACAGTGACTGAAAAAGAAGCTCTGAATGTATTAGCCTTGGCTTCTGTAAGCCATTCACAGAACACATTTTATACAAAGTACATTTTCTTGTATTGATTAGAATTGCTACCAAGCAGTACGCCAACAGTTCACTGGCCTTCTGAATTATTCGGGAATATAATAAGGGAGAAAAAAAAGGCCATTAAACAACAAAACCCCACAAATAACAGTTATATTCTTCCCTTTGAATATGCATCAAGCTACCAAAAACGACACACAAACTCGCTTATCAGAACTTGATTTTATCTAAAATATTTTATTTTAATTATCCATTTAATGTGAAAATTAATGTTTCATTTCATATTCATTTACTTTTTGACAAGGAGTCACGTTTTTCTTTAGATATTTTATTTTTACTTAAAGTTTTATCCTTCAGTAAAAGGAAAATTACAAATAGAGTTCATTGAAAATCGAGAACCTGCCCATTTTCCATCCACTGATTGATATTATTTCTAAATATCTCCCTTTGACTCGTTGATGCAGCAGATTAATGACAACATGAATTCAGCATCTTGACGTGTTGCTAACTTTTAGCACCATCAACTAGTCCTTATCAAAACCCTGTATCATTATTTGCTCTGGCCACCAGACAACTGATGCCCTGAGTCAACTGATGTGCATCTATAATTAGAAAAGCTGAAATGGTGTTTACAAGAAAAACACATTTAGTTTATCCTGCACACAAGATAACATGGCAGAGCCAATACTGTATGAACGCAAACAAGCAAAGCTGTCCGTGCATGCAGACACAGGCGCATGCAGGCAGAGACTGAAAACACGTAGATCACCCCATCAATCACCTGCCTTGCAAACAGAGAAGCCAAACACAGACTGTGTTTGCGGCACTCACCTTTACCTCGCAATAAGCGCGGTGAGAGATTTACCATAGTGGGCCGCGGTCGTGCCCTTGACTGCCCCTGCCCTTTCTCCTCCGTAACACAAAGGTAATTATCACCTTGTCTGTTATCAGACAGGGTCCCCCCTCATTCCACCCTGGCCCGCCTTCTCTCTATTACAACTCAGGGTAGATTAATTGCCATAACAACGGGCACAGGGGGTGCCAAGCACCGCCGGCTGGACATAAGCTAAGTAGATGACATCATGCCGCGTTATTAATGCTGACATTAGGGGAAGATGTAGCCTGGACCCTTGCACTACAGGCAGAGATGGGAAATGTCACTTTAACATGTCGAATTCTAATTATGCCACTTAATTAACATTTTTTGTTGTTGTTTAACAGTTTTTGGATGCTGGCCAATGGGAGATGTAAGAAGGATGCTCATGCAGGGTTTTGGAACGCCATCCCCAGTGCTTTAATTCGTTGAACAATGCACCTGGGTATGTTTGTGCATGCGTTTGTTTGTCAGAGTACGTGTGTGTTAATGGGCTTTAATACCTGCACAGGTGGGCAGCAAGGTTAGCAGCTGACAGACGAAAGCATCGACAACCGCACGCAGTTCAAGTACACACACAGTTTGGCATCTAAGATGCCGGTGCATGACTCATATGGCGCGCATGCTTTTTGTAATGCAGTAGGTGACTGGGTGGCAGGAAATAGATTCATTCACTTCATTTTTACCAACACAAGGGGCAAGGTGCAAACTACATTTTTCTCATGTTTGTGCTCACGTACCTGAATTAGAAAGAAGATTAAAAAACATATCTGCTGGGAGAATGAGCAGGCCTGAGTCATGCTTTGCTGAAACCTAAGCTTCTTCATTGAAAACTTTCTATTGTGTAAACATAACTTTACATGGTTAGACTTCCTCAGATCTTAGGAAAGAAAAAATGAAAATGTGCTTAGAGATTGACACAAGCAGTTGGGGTAAAGATGGGCGCTGCGGATGTTTATGTAACACATTCTTTCTGTCTGTTTTATTCTTAAATATGATCCAGTGAAACTTTATGATATTGTGAAATTCAAGTACTGTGCAAGACTCTTGAGCAGCATCTTGTTTTATTACGTATTCCTATGGAAATGTGAAATAGGTGCGAACATATGAGCAAATATAGCATGCAGATCTAAAGAGTTTAAAAACCAATATGACCACCTTTATTCTTCAGCACAGCCAGAAGTCTCAACGCTTTCTTGTCATTTCTTGAACTAGTCTTCGGGATTTTTTCTGCAGGCCATTTAAAGAGGTCATTCAAAGCTCTTCTTTGGATGCTGGCTGCCTTTTGAAGATGATCCCACACTGCTCTAATAATGTTGTGATCTGAGATCTGGGGAGGCCAATCCATGACTGATGATGCTCCATTGTGTGTTCAATGATGGTTCATACATAGCTAATTACCTAACTAACTCAATCTATCTATCTATAGAGACAGAAAGTCCATCTGCCTCTGTGGGGCTTAAATAAAATGAAATAAATTAAAAAAAAGAGACAAATAATTTTGAGTTGCAATGCAAAACCATGAATTTAACTTAAATGCGCAGTTTATAAGCTACTATTCTACAAAATTCTGCCATATGCATAAATAAATATTCAACTGTTTTTCCAGATGTATTCATCAATTTGTTAACAAGCTCATAATTACAGGTAAGGGAGGTTTAATGTTTATGCTCATTAAACATTTACCAAACCTCAGTTTAATGAATGCACAAACTTTTCTATCCGGCTGGTTTCTGTTACATGATGGAAGTCTGAGGCAAGACTCTCATCTCCACAAATCAAACATAATGAAATGCAAGTGTCAGGCCTGCAGTCAGCTCCATGAATCACAAATAAAGTATTAATAATAGAGTAATTAACTTACTAATTGGAGCTCTCTCTGGCTTAGGAGTGTCCTGTGCGACATCAATTCGATTGTCGAGACCTATCGTTGAGTCGGATATACTTATTCTTCGTGACCATGATGTTTTTAGCTTCATATCTAAAGAAACAACTATTTTCTTCTTTAGAAGGTTTGATCTTTGTGAACCACATCAAATGTTGTTTATTTGAACAAACGCGTTGCAAATGCAAATCTGAGTGCTTACGGTCAACCGCGAGACAAGTGTCAACCTCTGCCAAGATTCTTCAAAATAACATCACAGTACAGTGCCAGCAAAGACCTGCCACAACTGTTTGACATTTTCTGGAAGGGATGCAGTTTTCTGTGCCTCACAGACTCATGTTTGACAGAATGTAAACCAGCCAACTGAATCGGGCCACATGGGCTCCATCTGAAAGGTCAGGAACTCCTCAAAGCAACCGCCCAATCAGAACTGAGATACAGCTGTCATGATTGGAAGAAATGGAGGCGCGGACTGGTATCGCCATGGGGCAACACTTTCTAGAGCAGTGCAATTACAGCACCAACTCAGTGAGACTGTTTAAAGCTAATTCAGCCCCCTGGCATACACTGGGCTAACCTTTTATGGTTGTACATAAAGAAAACTTGTTGTCTATGACAAGTAAACTTTGACCACTTGTCTTGATGTGTTTAGTTTCTAAATATACTATATATGGAGTGCTGTTTTTCCATGACAGACAGAACTACTGGTACTGTTGTGACAGTAAACAATCCCACCTGTGGAAATCGAGGTTTCCTTTTTTGATAGCCTTGAGTTTATAGGCGTCTAGCGGCAGATTTATTTCGTTATTTTTGATTGGCTTTGTGAATAAGCAGGGAGGCCTCCTTCGTTCCGTCTGCCTTTGCTTACCACGTGCCACCATAACAGAACAACACAATTAAGGGTCACTTCTCATTAGTCTGTGTCTAAGAGGGGGCATGGAGGCTCACACAGTTTTGTTATTAGAGTCTGCCATGAACAAACTGCCACTCCGCTGTCACTAATAATCCTTGGTCATAATCAAAGGTTGGTTCCTCTAAGTCACAGTTGCTTGTCTGCCGGTGTCACGGTAACAAGTAGCATCACAAACATCCGGATGGGGATGAAATAAACTGAGTGCAATTTTATGCCTCGAAAAACAATTTACTATTAGAGGGATCTGTTTTTTTTTTGTTAAATTACTGATGTGTTAAAGTACTGAAATTACTTTTTCATTGTAATAGAGTTTTTTTGTTTAGAAAGTCATGTATTTTAAGTAAGTTCTTTTTTAGTTAGTTACATATAACCAATATGTTACTGTATTTTTTTGGTCACTTGCTATTTCAAAAGAAAAAACAATGTAAGCAAAGCAAAGAAAACAACAATTATAATGTAGAATATAAAAGTATGCAAGTACTGTCCAGCTTTTAAAGTACTTGCATCTCCACAACCTTAGTCAGATAGTAGCTCAGAAACTGCAACGGCTAGCTTTCGATTAAAGCTGTCACTTTGAGAGAAGTGAAAGCTTCAGCAGCTGGGTGTTGTAGTCCAGTTATTTAGAAAAGGTAAACTTTGTTAATTCTATATTAATATTGCTAGATGTAACTGTGATTTTGGGGCTCATTCACCACAAATTACTGCATGAGTGCAGCATGGAATGGAGGTGAGCAACTAGCACAGGCTGCTTTGATAGCGGCCTTCAGCTCATCTGTATGTTTGGTTTTTCTAATCTTCCTCTTGATGAAGTTAAGCAAGTAGGTTGGTCCATCAAGTTCAACATAACATGGTCGTCAAAACATTTGGTCATAGTTTTAGAATTTAGGCGTCTCCGCAGAGCTTGTGGACAAATAAATCTTCTAGTAGATGCAGAGCTGGCTTAGAACACGGTCGCCCAACCACCACCAACACCAGCAGATAACATGGCGTCCTAAATCACCATAGGCTGCAGAAGGCTGCAGAAGACAGTGACAATGCCTCTCAGTTCTTTCTCCAGAATTCAGGATCTTGATTTTTAAATAAAGTGCAACATATACTTTCATCGGAAAAGAGAGCTTTGGCCCAATGAGAAACTGTCCAGTTCTTTTTTTCTTTAGCTCAGTTAAAATGCATCTGACATGGTCTCTGGTATAGTAGTGGCTTGACATTAGAAACCGGTGGAGCCTCATTCCTGAAGATGTCTGTGTAGTGACACCAGCCTATGAACAGCTAGTCTTTTCATCAATCATTGTCTGTGACTTGTGGTTGTGGTAGCGTGTAGTTTGTTGACATCATAATATGTGTATCAAGATATATACTACATATAAGGCTGGTATCTATCCTGATATATGCAGATATTTCTGGAGTGAAGACTGCATCAACAGTTTACATAATGTAGTTTATTTAAGGAGTAGCCCCCAACTGGGCATGCTGCATTTATTAAGCCTTATTCATAATCCAAAACATGGCACAATGATAAATTTAGCACTCTAATGTCACTGCAGAGTCTGAATAGTGATATCCACTCTGCAAAAGCTTAAGTTTCCTGGCTTCCTCTTCCTTCTCCCTGGGGCCAAATTTGCAAAAGCGGGTCATCCCAGACTTCATCTCCTCCCCTTGGTAGAGTAGTCTTATTCATCTATCATAAAGCTTCCCAGAGGATTTCCCTAGGAATGTAAATTGAGGTTCGGAAACAGCCACAGTTTAGGAAAAAATGCATCTGATGGCAAGCAAGCGAGAGCAACTCCTCTTTGCTCTCGTCTCTCCTGCTCATTCCCCCCCAACCCCTTCTTCCTTATCTGTCTGCTATTTTATCTGCTCGCCAAGGTCAGACAGGCTTGAGGCGATCGGTCCTGATAAAGACGGGAGGTTCGGTGGGGGTGGGGGTAAGAGGCAGCGGTGGCAGGGTCGAGGCAGGCCTTGGTCAAACGGGTCATGTACAGCTGTTGACGGTCATATCTAAACAGTCCTCCAGACAGCAAAGTACTTTTGTATTTGAGTCACATTTAGGAAACCTGCCTGATGCTCTGAATATCTCCACAAGAGATTATCGTGTTGTCTAGCCGAGTCACAATGCATCCATTTATCAGGAATTGGTATGATTTGCTGACTTGCCGTGGTTTATCAAATTTCATTTCAACTCTTTCAGAATCTTGAATACAGTCTGTTGAGGTGAGACAAAAAAAACAGTAAAGGCGGGGAGAAGGTGAGCTGACGAATGTTGATGTGCAGGAGAGCAGGAGATCTCGTAACACCAGCATATTTCCCACACAAGGCTCTGGGGAGATACTAGACCATAGAGACTAACTCATCTCTTTTCATTCTCTCTCTGTCTCGCTGTCTTGCAGGAGATAGATCGGGTTTGTGAATGCCCAAGGCCCACATCCCTTCAATATCATCCCCGTGCTCTACATTGTGATTTTGGATCGACTGACTAACCCCTGAGTACCTGTTGGGAGAGAGATGAACGCATTCAACATTTGAGTCACTGTTCATTTAAATTTAAACATCGAAAATATAACGAGGATGTTTTTTTAGGTGCTTTGCAGAATCAGAGCTCCGTTTTACTTACTTTTTAGTTACTTTTCTTCAGGAAAAAAATAACCTGACATTTGGGTTGTTTGCTAAAACAATAGCCTCACTTGACTTAAGTTGAGCCTGAGAGAATGCCAAAGCAAAGACAATAAAGAGCAAGGCACCGTAGAAACACCCAATAACACAAACACACAAACACACACAAACACAAACATATTTCTTTTTCTCACTCCACTAAGGGAATGGGAGCTCTATTAAATAATTCAAATGGCTGTCCTAGGATGCCAATCAGAAATACTACAGCCATAAAAGCCGCGTCTATACTTGGTGCAGAGTGGAGGCCCTGCAGCAAATGAAGGCATTATTCTTGTTATCCTCCGGAGGATGCAGCAGCGCCTAGTATTTCTTCTTTTTCTGCTTGTCGTCGATTTATTTCTTTATTTATTCTCCGGGTGCGAGGAGGGAGAGATGTTTCAGTTTTGAAGCAGGACATATCTGCAGGGGAAAGCGACTGTCAGCCTACTTTATCCCCATTTGAATAGTGCCTCTTTGCTTGCTCCAAGGTGAAACACACTCTGTTTGAAACTGGGTTAGGAGAAAAACTGCCAAGGCGGACTTCTAACAATACTGAAGGTATAAGCACCCCGAGCTCTTACCCTCCACCCCCACTCGCTTTTGTTTAGGTTATCTATGCGTAAACCAACACATGTTTGTCATTTATCACTGATCTGGTTTGTGTTTTGGTGTGGTTTGTGTTTTAACCAGCTTTAGATGCTCTTAGATGCTCATATATTGAATTAGAGATAACAGTACGACTATCGTCCCAACTAGCTCGGTAACAATCATGATTCAATTTGATTCAACAATGCCAACAGCCTCCTCAAGGCAATGACAAGACAGTGTCATCAGCAAGTTTGAATTCAAGACTTTCTGGAAAATGTTTTGATTGTCAAGTTTTTACTTAGAAAAATATATAAGTTCATGGCTGCTCTAGCCAAAATGAAGCAGCTAGATGGTTCTAACACCCTCTTTAACCAAATATTAATGAAAATCAACGGTAGACAAATATCAAAAGTTAAAAGTAATAAAATTAAATAAATACATGCGTTAATTAATAATTTTCACAATTATTTATATGTGTAAATATTTTTAATATAACATACAAAAATACATAATAAAACATACATGATTATCATGTATATAACTAATTAATACAATTTTGTGAAAATGTATTTATTATACATTATAGCTTGTGTCTGGCAAGTGCACTCAGGAGAGCAGACTTCCAAAGATGTAAGGATGCAGGGGTGCTTTTTCAAAAGGCTCTATCAAACGAAATGTGATGTTTTAAATTTATGTTATATGTTGATGAAATTTCTCCAACCACATGCCAGAAAGATAAAACCAGATAAAAGTTCCAGATAAAACCATATTAATTTTTTTGCATTCATTTAGTATTTTAAAGTTCAAAAACAGTGCTATGTTGTGACAGATTAGTGAAAGCAGGAGTAAACAGCAAATCAGCAGACAGCACTGTGCATTGTGTGTTATTTGTTGAGGTTTCTAATACAGTCGCTGCACTATAATTGCACACAAATGGAGAAAACCAAACTGATGGTGTAAATTGTCCCCCACCATTATTTGCTTCAGTGTTGAACATTATACCAACAGATTCCTTTTTGTGTTAAATGCTTCTCCAAATTCATTCATTAATTATTTATTTCAAAATTATATTTCCAGTAATACAAACATTTTGTTTCTGACCCGCTTTTCAGAGGGACACAGAGAAAAAAAATCCAACAGGCTTTTAGGAAAAATATTTTCCCCCACTTTAACAGAGCAAGCAATCTCACTTTCTATGGTGAAGCAAGGTTCTCAAAGCCCAGGAGTCCATCTTCAAACCGTGCTAATGGACAATTTAACCACTACTCTCCTTAGGCTCCCACTGCACCTTAAAAATGGAACCAATCCCCTTACCGCTAAACCCACTCCCACTTATCTATTTGGTTACCTAGAGATGATGTCACTCTATATCCGGGGAGCTTGCGCACAGCCATGTTCCTCTGTGTATGTGCATGTGCAAAGGAAGACAGCCAAGGTCATTACTCATTGATAAGGCACCGATGAAGCACTCATGTTATCTTCTCTGCCTGGGGAATCCCCAGAGCAAGCTCTACAATTAGCCACCTTTCCCTTACCATTTATCCCAGTAACAACCACCCCAGCCCAAATACTGTAGCTGAGATGGCCAGAGAGTGAACGGATGATAGGCAACCCCCCCAGCGCAGTTTAAGATGGGCGCTTATGAAATCCTTAGACATATCACTGCTCCCACATCACCTCAGAACATAGCAAATATAAACTGAAAATCAACACATTCCCATTTATGTTAACCATTTGATAAATGCCGCAAATTGCATGAACTGAATAAAACATAGGTACATGTAAATTAGTGCATCTTGACAAAATAATTGAAAATTCTGTCTGCTTTAAACACATGGGATGCATTACCTAATACACAAGAGACGTGTATTTCTTAGCATATTGGTTGCTGGCAGTAAGAGAAGCAGGGCTGTCTGTGAGCAAGGAAGTTATTACTTAACTAAATAATCTGTTCAGTTTTACTTGTAATTTTAAAACCCCATTACCATTCATTTACCCCTCTGGCCACAGTTTGCTTAAAATTACATTTTCTTCCTCTTTTCAATCAAAAGAATACACTAGAATATCTCCCATACTCACATCCTAAATGGCAATATTCGTGATTAGGCTAACCCGTGGATAAAGAATAGATCATTAGCATGACTGCAAGATAAACTGATTATAATATAAACCTACAAACAAAATCATCTTTTTTGGTCATTCTATCTGTTAACGCCAAGCAAAATGATTACAATTCACTAAATGTTTAAATCAGATTTGTATGAATAATTACTCAAATACATCATAGTAAAAACAGGCTGGCGAACTTCTTGTGACAAAATAACAAGACTTTTTTTTTTTTTCAGCCACCAATTGCAAATAAAAAAACCTTTGGATAAGATGTAACACCTTCAACCTCTGTGCAGTCGTTCAATCATGAAGTGATTGCACAGATAACCTGGTGGGAGGCAGCTCGTCACCAAAAATCAGACCTCGATTGACTGCAATCACTCTCAGACTGGTTGGAGAGAGTTTGTAAATGATTGTCGCCCACTATATTAACACACACAGGTTGTCAACATGTTGCAGTCTGCGTAGAGTTTGATCCAAATATCGATAGTATTGATACCAATGCTAGTATTGATATAAGATCGATATTATCAAAATAGGTTAGGTACTTTTTTTCTGTCCGACTAAGTCAGCGGTCCCCAACCCATGGACCGGGTTAATGTCAGACAAAATTTCCACAGACCGGCCCTTAAGGTCTCAGAGATAAATACAACAAAATAAAATGATGCGACCAAGACAAAAACTGTGTTTTGTGAATCCACTGTGTAATTGTGTAAGTTTATTAGCAGCGTCCTCCTGAAAATGCACCAACAACATTGAGAGTAACATCCTCCTTTCTGCCCTTTACTGCTCTCTGGTCGCTATGGTAACGTGTACATATTTCTTTCAAAATAAGACACACAACTACAACATTGGAACAGGTAAACCGAGTTAACAATAAAAACCCTGAAAACCACAAATTTCACATCCGAGCCTCAACTCTCGCTGCCCGGTACCAAACGACTGGGTTGTGGACCTGCTCTAAGTTCAGTTTGTAGTCGACTAAATTGTGTCAAATGGAAACAAGAAATATACCTCAAACATGCAATTTGAAAAATCTCATTTGTTCAACATTTTTGTGTTGATGTCTGCTGTCTCTCCAAACAATCCAGTTTCAAAATACACGAAAAGCTGAAAGGTGAGTTTTGTTGGTAACTGGTTATTGTGGAAAGTAACTCACAGGGATTTAGTGGTCTTTAAAATATCTTCAAAATTAGCAAACTGATGATGATTGATGATGATGCACCGCTCTCCCCTACATGAGCTTCCTTTAAAGGTTAAAAATATCGGTATCAGTATCTTCTCAATACTGGCCTTGTATTTACCTGATATTGGAATGATAGCAAAATTGGCAGTAGTTTACAGCTCTACTGTCTAACTCATCTATAGCTCACCTCTCTGTAACAGGAGATAACTCATTTGGTTTGCATAGATTTATTAGGTTATTGCTGGACTGAATATGAGTAGATAATGTGTATTTCTCTGCATGCTGACAGCAACAAATGGCAACAGACTTGTGATTTTCACTTATTTACCACAATCAGTTACCATAATATAACAAACAAATTGTATTTAATTGCCAACTTGACTGACTACACCTTACTGCCAGTTATCAAGTGGTCGCAGATCCACTTCAGGTCTTTAAAGCAATTATTCGAAATGAAGCGAGGTCACAAGTTCATTGCACACGGTTGCAGTAATTGCAGCTATGCTTTTCCCTAGTGTGACTGTAGCATAACATTAAATCTCCGATGAATTTGATTGTTGAAGTTTAATTTTGGTGAACTTTGATGAATCTGTGAAGTTGATAGCTGCAGACCAACATGTACTGACCCCGAGGCAATAAAAAAAACATTAGAAAAAGTCTAAAATCTAATAAGGTCATATTAGCTGTGTAAGAGTCCAAGTAACAAAGCCGGTAAAACATCCAGCACTACCTACAGTATTTTCACTTTTACTTTCTTGTGTAGCCACTTTTTTACTTTCTGGAATAGTTTTAAAGGGCAGTACTGGTGTAAAGTACATCATACAGAGTGCCTATTCAAATTTTAATTAAGTTATATAAGAAATCTGTGTTACACAGAAAGAATATGTGCATGTCATTGAACTGAATAAATCAAAGGACGACCCTGGGAGTGTAAAAGCTTTGTCCAAATTAAATATGTTATGTACTATTTAAAGCAAACATCAGCTGTTTGGCGTCAGTAACAGGTTTCTTTCTCAGTGCAAAATGTTTGTGTTCTTTTAAGTTCTCTGAAATGTGGAGTGTTACTCGTATCAGTCACCCAGTGGGAGCAAACTCATCCCGACATGCTACAAATTGCTAACATATTGTCAAGGAAATGTAGTAAAATGTCCCACTTTCTGAGGAGCAAGGCCTTGTCTTGGAAATTTGTGTGCAAACACATAGTAGGGTAGCTGTGACACAGTCTACAGGTATTCGATTCCTTCCTGCAGTGCAAAGTATATGCCTCAAAAGTGGAAACAATACTGGTGCAGACAGGGAAAGAACAGATATATAATGAAGTGTTTCACTGCATGCTCTGTGTGCAGTGAAACTTTAAAGGAAAACAGCAGCAACCACCATCAGTAATTGGCTTTGAAAAATCTGTCTGCAATTTAGAGGCCATGCTTCTGAAAAAGATATATATGATTTATGTAAATCTGCCTAATAAATGCAAGAATATCATCAAGGATAGAAGCAGTCTAGACGTATTGGAGGGACATCATTCAGGGTGAAAATGCAGTCTACCCAGTTTTAACAGACCTAATGCTCTTTGACGAAGATCATGCTAATACCAACACAATAACATACAGCCTCCAGACGACTTGTCTTGCTGATGCTTTTTAGAGGTTCTTGCAATATCAGTTTTTACATTTGGCATTTTTAGGCTGATGATTTTCTATTCATCCATCCATCCATCCATCCATCCATCCATCTTTTTCAGCCTATCCACTTCAGGGTTGTGCGGGGGCTGGAGCATATCCAGCTGCCATAGGGCGAGAGTGGGGGAACACCCTGGACAGATTGTCAGTCTGTTGCATGACTAATACAGAGAGACAGACAACTATTCATGCTCACATTCACATCTATGGGCAATTTGAAATCACCAATCAGCCAAACCCCACAAACTGCAATGCTAACCACTGTTAGCACTGTTGCCTCGCTAAGCGGCTGGTATAATTTCTCTTTGTGATATTTAATGTTTTTTGTTATGTATAAAGTTTCTGTCTCGAGCTCACTTTCCTTTCCTCCTGAAGCCATTCGGCATCCCTTATAAGTATTTAATGATATATGTATTGCTTCCAAATCACTGACTTAAACTTCGCACTGAATTTCTATTATATTTAAATTTTTATAGACTCTGACTTTACACGAGCAAATGTGTTTTGCAGGTCTTGGTGGCCTCGCTCTCTCTCACTTGATCTGCTTTCTTTCCTTAATCAGAGTAAAACGTCTCCTTTCTTTATTATTTCAAGACACGCACTGAGCCAATTACCTAATCATTATGGCAAGGCAGGTGGTGCACTAATACAAGATAATAACACACCTAGGGCATTCAGAGCCATCGTGCAGCTCAGGGCTTTTCGGAAACATTGCACAGTTCTGCGCAGCCCTAATTGGGTTGTGGAACATGGGGAGGAATAGGGAACACGGAAAATGATCATGGAAAGGAAAAGCTGTGAAAACTTTTTCACCTTCATTTTATTATGGGAATTAAATGGCCATTAGTCGTTAAAAAAAATATGAAAAAAAATACAGTTGTTGATGAAAGCTTATAATCCCCTGTTTGCAGCCACTGTGATAAAAGAGGAGGTGGGGTGTGAGCGCGATGTTAGATTTACGCCTCTTTATTTGTTTTCCTAGATTAAAAAAAGAACTTAACAATTAACCACCTCTAATCATTTCTAATTGATCTCTGATGGATAAGACAAAAAAAGTGATTTCTATCATTTCTGTTAGCACTCACATGTTGAGGCTTATGTTTCACGACGAAATATGAGCAGAAGACGGAGGTTTGCAATCTGCATGTGCAAAAATGTGAAGTATATAAACCCGTTCGTTTGTGGCATATGCAGCTTTTATTTTATATATATAATATATATTTATTTGCAGGGAGATAGAATGGGGGGGAAAGATTGCTACCAAATCAATCAAATGCATTTATTAAATAGCTTCATACATGCAAATTGCAACCTCGGGTCCATCAAGATAGACAGGACTCTTCCACGATAGCTGTGGTGATGAATGCTTCCTGGAACTGCGTGTATCTTTCCAGAAACCCCAATGTACCGGCTGCACATGTTTTCCTGTGTCCTATTTTCTGACTGTCAGTCGATAAATACGTCCCCTGAATGCAGGATGAGGGAAGAGCAAATGCTGTCTCACACTGCACGCACCTGGAAACCGAATGGAAAAACAGATTTAGAGTGGAGAATTTGGCCTAAAAAATGGACATTTTCGATCTGCGGAATGAAACGTACGCAGCTTCCCCAGCTGAGCTGGACCAACACCAAGGGCAGTTTCTTTCTTTCTTTTTTTTCAAATTCAGATTCAGGAGCAGCTTTGGGATGCTCAGTCCTTGCTATTGTTATTGAAAGGACTTTAAGTTCTGATGATCAGCGCAAGGTGACATTTGAGACTCTGCTATCAAAACACGAATCATGCGTGCTTATCTCAAAAATAACATTTGACAAGTGAAGGATCCAGGGGCGAGCATTCGCTGGCTGCCGGTGGGAGTGCTCGTGTCATGGTGAATGTGCTTTACCATGAAAGCAAACTGCCAGTCAAGAGTGTCAGAAGTAGTTTACCTCCATTAAAGCCTCCCTCTGCCCGAGTCACATATCTGATATTCATAGAAGCAACATTTAACACACCCTTTCACCAAGATGTGGCGTCTTTCTTCGCTTCATTGTGATAGCACCTCCGTAGGGCAAGATGCTGTGTTTCTGCCACTGTTTTTGACTGACATGGTGGTTATAAGCAATGATAGCTGCCAGGGCTCCAGGGGAGCGTCTAAATGAACTGACACTGGCAGCGTGAAGACACCTTGCGCCAAATCCACTGACAGCATTATTATACTAAAGGACTTAATACAGGATGATGAGGCCGGGAGAATCAATGTGATTGATGTGCAGCACTCATAATTTCTCACGTTTTATTTACAAGACTTGTTCAGAGGGCTTGTTGTGAACGTTGCCACTTGGAAGAGGTGATGTTGCTGAATCATGCTGGCCGCTTATGCACTTTCAGCTTCGCCGTACACAGAGGAAATTAGAGCTATACAGGAAGTAAAGCACAATGCCCGGCACCAGTTTGTAGTCATTTAGGGAAATGTCACTCCTGAGCAGCCTAAAGCCAGGAGCACAAGCAAACATGGCAGTTGGGCTGGTTGTCTGTGCCAAGACAAGCCGGTGTACTCCTAGTGCCAGTCTCAAGGCCAGATAAATGGGAAAGGTTGTCTCAGAAAAGGCATTTGATGCAAAAACCAATTCAAACGTGCAGATTGTAAAGGAGGAGATTTCCATGCAGGGAATGGTGTAATTCTGCTGTTGGATTAAGAGAAAGGAGGAGGAAAGAGGGGAAGGTGTGTTTGAGACCACAGAGAAAATTCATGGATGTAGTAAGGAGGAGATGCTGGTTGGTGTGACAGAAGAAGAAGCAAGGAATAGGGTGAGATGGAGGCAGATGATGCGCCGTGGCGACCCCTGAAGGAAGCAGCTGGTTGAAGGAGATTCCAATCCATCCACTGGCTGAAGCCTATGCCTGCTGACACTGGATGAGAGGCGGGGGACACCCTGTAAAGGTTGCCAGTTCATCACAGGGCTATAACACAGACAGACAACCACAGACTCTCACATTTACAAAGCCAATTAAGAAACACCAGTTAAGATAACAAGGATGTCTCTGGGCTGTGGGGGGAAACCGAGGGATGTGTAGGAAGTCATGAGCCGACCAGGAGGTTTGAACCAAGGAGAGACACCTCCTTCCAAAAAAAACTTGGCAGCTTTTCAGCACAGTCTTGCTAACATCAAACAAGCAGTATTGACACATGTCTTAAGTTTAGCTTTCACCCTGGCGAACACAAAACTGTTATAAAATGCTATATTTAAAAAACAAACCTACAAATGCTATATATTGCAACGATGAAAGAACCGTACAACATTTCCTGTTGATGTCAATCTAGGAAGCTGGAAATTTTAATTAATATCAAATTTCTTTCCTGTTATGTTTTCCCCTACTCTAGCCAAACATCTGTGTACAATGAAGCAGGGCCACACAACAGTGCCCACGTTTTTGTCTGCCATATGTGCCGGCCAACTGTTGCTTTGTGTAAAATCTACAGTGAGAGGTAATGAAACATGCTGTTTTTGTAAAACAAAGCTGCGTGCCGCGCCGGTAGTACCCTTGTTGTTTTATCAGCGTTATTTTGTTTACCATTCAGCTGCTTTAAGGAAACAAAAGAGTGTAGTCTTGTCTCATTAAAGCAGAAGCAACACATTTAAGAAGTTGCCAAAAACATACGAACGCAGAATCTTACTTCAATTTTTGAGGAAGGAAGTAGGAAGTTTAAAAAAAGGGGGGGAAAGGAAGAGGGAAATGGGGGAAACATGTCATTTTAATTCTGGCGGGTAATCACAAAATATTTACTCATTCAAGTGGTGCCTCAGGGACAGTGTTGGGGAGTAACGGAACACATGTACCGCCATTACTTAATTAAAAAACAAAATATGAGTAACTGTATGCTGTTACAGTTACCATTTAAAAAGGTGGTAATCAAAATATAGATACTTTGTTAAAATAAATGGATTACACAAAACACGCAATAAGAGACTCTAATGCCTGGGTCTCAATCTCCTATGTCACCCCTACTTACGGCCCGCATAATGATGTAATATTTTAAAAATGATTATTCAAAAATGATTTAATATGAAGGCAAAAGGCAGAGTCTTACAAGCAGCTCTAAACAATGTAGCCTGATGGGCAGTGTAGTCCGTGCTTCAGGGAGAATTCACTGTCATATCCATTATGTGTCGTAAAGTACGAGCTGTCAGCAACCAGAAACGGGAGATGGAAGCATGTAAATATAATAATAACCACTGTAGCCAAAGCCCAGTTATAAGTAAGCTGTTAACACTTGACTGTACACTGTGTTCGTGTTTTCCTCCGAAACAATAAGTTCCATCGGAACAGCCTTTCAACGCCTCTCTCTGTCTCTCGCTAGCAAAGTTGACCCAGACAGTAAAGCTAGTTCTCGGACGTATTAGCCAGAGGTCTTGGAGCGCAGAGACGCGGGGAATAGTTTTCTATATGAGATTGCTGCAAAAAGTGCAGCTTTACCTAGTTGGTATCAGTATGGCAAATTGCCTTCAGTAATAGTAATATATCACACAGCGATAGTACATTCATGTAGTTGTAAAAAGCATGATAATTTATTAAGTAATCCAAAGTAATCAGAATACGTTACTCTCATTGAGTAACGTAACAGAATATGTTACAAAATACATTTTGGGGCATGTAATCTGTAATCTGTAGTGGAATACATTTTAAAAGTAACCTTCCCAACCTGCCCAGGGCTACAGCCCATCCCCATCCCCGTGACTACTCACAGGAGATAATGGAAGAAAGAACTGAAGGATAGCTGCTTGTGAGTGGAAGGGTTACTGTTTATGGGGTAGTGTGAACACCCCACAAGTAGCATCATGAGGAAAAATTATGCCTAACCCTAACCCTTCCTGAGAGAGGAGTCTCCAATTAATGGAAAAATCCTCTACATGCATGGTAACGAGTTTACTTATTAGTTTACTTATTAGCTAACCATGGCCTCCCTCTACTCGATGCTCAAAACCGTGCCATGAAATCCATCAACAAAAGTGAGTAATTCAGACTGAGAAGTAAGAAATGTAGAGTTGTTCAGGTGTGTCGATTAGACAGTTTCAAGAATTGATTTGTGCAGGTTTTTATGAGAGAAAACATGACTGATTCATTGACTTGTAATGAATGAATATAAGAGATTGTGAAAAAATTCTCTGAAATTCCCAAAGCGTTCTCATACAGGATGGATGGGACAACCCTTTTCATACAGGATGGATACGGATGCAGTCAGGCCTGTGTGTATTTGTGCAATGGCTGTGTTTTTGTAGTTTTGCCTCTGTACACCATCCCAGTGGATTCTAATTGAAACAGGATGGGACTGAAGTGCACACTTTCAGGTTTAATTCAAGGGATTTAACAAATAGCTGTTTCTTTCCTTCTCCACACTTCTCTTCACATAATTTTGGTAAAAGTACACCTTGGTTACAGCTGTCCAGAGATTTTTTTTTTCATAGCTAAGAGCTATGTTAGATGTTTTCTGGCAAAGCCTAATCTCGCCTTCTCAGTCTTCGAGTATAACCAGTGGTTTGCACCTTGTTGCAAACCCACTGTGCTTACTTTAAGCCTAGCTCCTTGCGCGCGTTCTCGACTTGGTTAGATGATGTGAAGGGAGTTTTCTTATCCAAGGAAAGAATTCGTGATCATCCATTTTAACGAAGTGTATGTGTAAGTTCAATAAGCAGGATGTGTAATCATTCATCTGCCTGCTTTCCTGGGGGTTTGGCTGCTAGTCTGCTCTTTACTTCGCTCCCACTTTTCCACGCTGTTAAAGTGAATATTATAATCATTACACTAGTTCAGTTATCTTTTTGCCCGCCTTCTTTCAGTCTCCACTCTGTGTGGTTTAAATCTCAGTGCTGCCTTTCAGACTCTCCTCTTCCCCATCTCCGCTTCACCCGAACCAGTTTTTTTTTCAGCTTAATGATGGTCTCCTTCACTTACACCGACATCTCTTTGGACCTCAGATTGTGAGCTCTAGTGAACAGCTAACAAACGCAAAGTTCAACTCTTGGAATCAAGTCCACATCTTTTATCTACTTACTCTGTCATGAAATAACAAGGGAACAGGTCTCACCTGGCCACGAAACTGCTTGTCAGTCAATTGTGCGATTTAGAGCCCCTTGAATTAAAGCTGAAAGTTCACTTCAATCACATAGTTTGATCATTTGATTTAAAATCCACCGTGGTGCTATAACAGAGGCAAAAAGTTACTCATACTTATGAACCTAACTTTAATTATAACTAACTGTAACTCTAATAGTGATCGCTGTTTGATTCCGTTTACAGGTCCAAAATAACATCCAGTCTCCCTCTAGATTATTTTTCTCTCACTTTTCTATTTCTCCCTTTTTTTCATATACAGAAACCATCGTGTAAAAAAACTGACCACCTGTTCCTCTCAGCCATCTCAATTTACCACACCATATGTTTACTGGAGCTACTGAAGATAATAAACATATAGCTCATAAATAACAGTGAATTAATACCGTCTTTTCCAACCCAAACACTTTAGTCGTTTGCTCTGCATCCATATCTAATCTGAGACATTAGTCATGGTTAAAGTGATCAAATGGGAAAACAGGCTGCTTCCTATGATGGTTTTCCATGGTTTGTGGTTGGGCTTCTTCAGAGCTACACTATGCTCCACAACAGTATTGGTGCCATATTTTTTCCTTCTAATCTTGTCACGTTTGTTGGTCATGACAAATTTATATGAAGACTAGAATCCCCGTTAATAATCAGAACATTTCTTTTAATGTGGGGAAATTTGAAAAGACACTAATACTGATGTAAGTATGCACAGTGTTTTGTGAATACATGGTGAGTTTCTCTTCTGATGGCTAGAAATTAATCAAATTAAATGGGGGGAACAATCATTTAACAGTACTGAACATTCGGGGAAAAAATGGCATCATGGCAAAGACTGGAGTGCACTCCCCTCTGATACACACAAGCTGTGCTGTTGTCTTGACGAAAAGGAAAAACACACCACAAGTTTTCCCAAGTTTGACAAATTATGCAAGTATCAGTAGGACGTTGATAATATGCTGATGAGATGCATTACTTCATTAAGATCTGCATGGTGTTGTAAAAAAAGCAACATGGATGGTGCCTCCTGTACCCACCTTGGGGCGGGCCTACCAGCCTCTCACCTGGGCAGCGCACCTGGAGTTAATACTGAGCAATCAATGGAGGGTATTTATGGCCAGCATCACTGCCGCTTCACTGCCAGTTTGTCAACCCAACTAACCTGGTAACAGGCTCAAACTCTAGCTCAAGATCCAAGCTCCTTCTATGCTTACCTTTTCATCTTCTCTCCTAGCTCGCTACACCATGACATTATCACTAAGTTTCACCTTCTGGACTCTGGACACAAACCCTCTCAGGATTCTCAGCCACAGACCGAGGAGCGTCATCAACCTGTTGATGTCAGTCTAGGAAGCTGGTCTACTCAGACCTCTGCCTCCCCACCCCTCTATTCCAGTAATCACTAAAACCCCTTCCTAGGTTTTGTCTCTTCTCGTTTTCTCTGTGCCAGTATAAATAAAAACTACTTTAGTTCAACTATTCTGCCTCCGCACTTCATCCTGCACTTAAGTCCAGTTTTGGTACAAGCCTCTGGTCCCCTTGGCAGGTGCCCATTCAGTCTGTGCCTGACACTAGCCAGACATCTGAGCTCAGTTTTTTAAACATATATACTAACATATGTAAACTATAAACATATAAGGAAAATGTCTTCAGTATTTATTTCTTGCAAGTTAGTAAATTACCTAAACTTAGACAAGAAAGGATGAGCATAACATCCAGACGGTACAGAGCATATATTATTGTACATACAGGCCAAGACTGCTTCATAAATGACTGGAAACTGTACTAAACAAATGGACACTGTAACCTGTAATGTCCCCAAATGAATTTGGACATAAAATAGGTCTCAGAGTAGAAGAAATACACCCTGTGGCAAACGTCCTTTAATATAAACGGTTCATTCAAAGGCTAATATCACCTTGTACTTTTACTGTATTTTGTTGCTTTGTGGTGTCCTGGGGAAGTTTTGACCTACAAAGAAAAAAAAAAAACGTTGATGATATGATGTAGTGTAGAGATTGCGAGATCACTAGCGATTTCTGGACACATGCATAGATTAATTTAAAGATAGTGATTAAATGTGAGTTTGCAACCTGACATCATGTTTAAACTGAAGCTTTAAACCTGCATTCTATCTAATGACCAGCAGGCTGCAAAAACCATGAATAATTGTAAAGTCTATGAGAAATCCGCCCAGCTTCTTACTTGACCCAGGACATGATTAAACATAATTTTGATATTTATATATTTATGGTCTCAGTCGCCAGCCTCAAGTCATTGTGAAATCAACATGAAGGTAATTTTCTGAATTCCACTTAGAAAAGAGCGAGTGGACCATTTACCTTGTAAAGATCTGTCTCTGTAGATCACAGTTAAAGCCTCTATAAATACAACTTAAATCAGAAAAATAACACTTTACTGGAGCATTTATAAAAGAAACATATTTAATAATACAGATTTTCTAATGTAGGTGTTGCATAAATTACCAGCAAAATAGCTACTGTTTGTTTCACATGAACACACTTTTGTTTGTACCCTTATGCAACACTTTAAGGTTAAAGACTTATTTTTCCATAGGGAGTGGCTGTCTACATGACCACTATAGGCAAGCAACAACAATGCACATGGAAACAATCCTGCCCATGAGAATTTAAATAATGCTTTAGCGTGCATGGCTTTAAAAATTTGTCCATCTGTGAAAAAATAACAAGGTCATCTCGCTCAAGAATATTTGCCCTCCTTGTTGAGACAATCATGACTGCGAGGCACTGTAAAAGGAAAATGTGAATTGCTTACTAGAGCAACTACAGAGAAGAAAAAGGGCTTGACAGCATCAGCACATTTTTGCACCGTGCTGTTATCTCATATCAGGCGCCCATCAGATGATTTTGATATTGTAGATTTCTTTATTAAATAAACACGGCGTGGAAAAGGAGAGTGGGCCAGGATTTCAGGAGCAGGCACAGATTTGATCACACACTCAAGGAAAAGCTAAAAAGGCAAACCAGATTGGAAAACCAAGACAAAATAATTGGACTTGTGTCGGTAACCTGAGCGGACACGGACCCATTTATCTCCCTGTCTGAAGCAAGGGAGCAAAATTTCAAGCCCAGAAAGGTCACGGTAAAGAAGTGACTTTAGAAAAAAAGAACATTTTCCTGTTTTTCTGTGCCTTTGCTATAACGCCTACTTTTTTCTTTATTGTTGTTGTTTGTTTTATGCTTACTCTTATAGATTACAGGGCGTTCTCCATTTTCATCCCCGCTGAAAGACGTCACATTCTTTAGCTGCAAACTATATTTGTCATCGTTCACATAAAGCACTGCATGAACACTACTAACGTGCTAATTACAATACTAACACCACCTGCACGGCCCTCTTGCTCAGAATTTGTTTCTGGCCTCTTCCTACTGTATTTAAAAGGCCAAACTTCTCTGCTGCTTTTTGATATTCCATTACAACAAACGGCAACACTAAGGGAATAACACTTCACAGGTGACATTATGAAAATACTTTACCATTGCAAGTATGTTTGATTTGACAGACCATAACAAGTAATCCTTCTTATAAGCTGACTTTGGTCTGTGATCAATGCAGCTATAGATGGATTAACCAGAGGACAAAGGGGACACATGTGCCCTGAAGCCAGTGCCCCCTTCTTTCAATTTAATGTTTGCAGTGCTTGGTTAAATTATCTGAAAATGTCAATTCAATTTTCAATTCAATTCAGTTTTATTTATATAGCGCCAAATCACAACAACAGTCACTTCAAGGCGCTTTATATTGTCAATCAAATGGCCCCCTATGAGCAAGCACTCTGGCGACAGCGTGAAGGAAAAACTCCCTATTTAACAGGAAGAAACATCCGGCAGAACCAGGCTCAGGGAGGGGCGGCCATCTGCTGCGACCGGAAGACAGAATCAAAGACATGCTGTGGAAGAGAGCCAGAGATAATGTTTGCCCACCCCCACCACTCACACCACCACCCACACTCTCTTTCTGTTACTATACCGTTTATTGGACTTCGATGTGATTTAATTGTGTATTGACTAACTGATAATTGAGACTTATTCGGTTGTATTTATGCTACATGTCTAAGTATAATTAAGTAGTCGTTTCACTGCGGTTATTTACATGCACAAAATGAACACTGCAAACAGCGGTCACAGGTTACCTGGATATTCACTATCTATTTATCTCCCCCGCATGTTTGGTACTAGGTTGCTATTACAGGCACGAGGGATTTGATTATGTTTTAAATGAAGACGAGAACAAAGTGAATTCGTGTATGTCAGGCAAAAACAACTGAGCTTATAGCTTACGTTTAATACACAATTCATGAACGTAAAATTTCAAACCTTGCATTTGGATTGTCTTACATTCAAGATCTGAGCATGTGAGAGAGAGTGAAAGGCAGACAGCTGTATGGTGTTAAATGCAACTTTTCACTTCGATAGCCTCTCTTGCCCACACACTTTTGGTTATTCTCTCACTTTGCCGCTTCTAAAATGTATCCCAGGCAATGCGACTAGTCTGCAGCCTCTGAAATCTCCTGTGGAAGGCGAAGAAACAAGAGGCGCCTCAACTTTTTTCCCCATCATATACACATATGACTAAAAGGCGAACAGTTCAATTTGCAAATGTTCAGGATGGCTGATATAAACCGAGGGTAACATATGAACTTCAAGGTTATTGGATCAGAACAATCAAGTGACAAATTTTCTGTAAAGACGTTTTCTTTAGAGTGAAGTAAACGATGTAAATATTGCACCGTACATGGCACATAATGCAACGCAAGCAGTAATTTAACATGTAAAGTGCCTTGTATTATTGAATGGCCAACACCCTTACTGTGTTAGGGCAGTGCTTACTTGTGAATGTTGGTTTTGTGTGAGTGTGTGTGTGTGTGTGTGTAGTAGGATATACTAAACACAAAATATCTCTCTCTCTCCCGAGCCACAGTCACCCCCAAATTCATCAGGATTTAGACACTACAGACAAAACCATTAATATTGATCATTCTTCACTTACTTTAGTCTGTGCCTCTTATCAGACATGGAACTATTCATTATTATTATGACTATATAATATTGCAGGGTCGTTACTTTAGAATACAAAGTGTCTTGAGATGACTGCTGTTGAGTGGCTCTATAAATAAAATTGAGCTGAATTAAATTGTTCGTGGGTTTTCCACTAAATGCTGTTAAAAGGAAAACATCAAGAAACAAATGGAGTGGAGGAAAAAAGAGAGTAATTTTTCCTGTTAGTAATCAGGCTATTAGGAGCTAATGTTGATGTTTTGCTTCTGGGATGATATGGAAATATTTTTGCCCCTTTACGATTATTTTTATTTTTTGTTTTCCAATTATTAAAACCCGCTCATTTTGTCAACCTTATGTTAGCATTAAGAAAAATTCAGGGCCTTATCAAAATCAATAATCCTCTTCCACTGTGGATTATGAACCAAACGTTAGCCGTGCTCAGTTTTTAAAACCAAGCAACACTTCAAATGAAGAATATAAATGAAGACAAA
The DNA here is from genome assembly GCA_015108515.1 of Hemichromis elongatus. NCBI lineage: Eukaryota > Metazoa > Chordata > Actinopteri > Cichliformes > Cichlidae > Hemichromis > Hemichromis elongatus. The sequence goes on from VUQR01036475.1 coordinate 44,203, forward strand.
CCTCTAGACTGCAAAAACGCAAAATCTTACCAAGTAAATTTGTCTTATTGCTAGTCAAAATAATCTCATCACACTTAAAATAAGACACAATCAGTTACAATATAATATACAATATAATATAATACAAATATATAGCGCCAAATCATAACAACAGTCGCCTCAAGGCGCTTTATATTTAGTAAGGTAGACCCTACAATAACACATACAGAGAAAAACCCAACAATCATGTGACTCCCAAATGACCAAGCACTTTGGCGACAGTGGGAAGGAAAAACTCCCTTTTAACAGGAACCTCTGGCAGAACCAGGCTCAGGGAGGGGCGGCCATCTGCTGTGACAGGTTGGGGAGATAGAAGGAAAACAGGATAAAAACATGCTGTGGAAGAGAGACAGAGATTAACAACAGGTACAATTCAATGCAGAGAGGTCTATTACCTGCAGTGAGAGAGTGGAGTGCTCTAATACGGTGATATTGTACTACAAGGTCATTATGATAAGATGGGGCCTGATTATTTAAGACCTTGTATGTGAGTGAGATTTAGGGACTTGTTTTTAGACAGTGCAATAAGATTAGTTTGACTAGAAATAAGACAAATATACTTGGTTCAAGATTACAAGATTGGTACAAGATTTTGAGTTCTTGCAGTGTAGTGTTTAAAGATCATCTTAACACTGTAGAAATGTCCTACAAATATCTGGAATGTATTTTAAAAGACATATCAAAAATAAAACAGGTAATAGTGTCCGTTTTAGCATTACTAGTACAAGATAACAGACCCAAAGACATTGTTTTTCCAGGTGTAGGTTTTTTTTACTGACCCCTTGTTTGCCCACAAGAGGTGGCATTAGAACACAGACATCCCTTGGAGCTTGTGTTTTGATGTGGCTCATTCTTTTTTTGTTGTTGTTGTTTCAGAGACCTTGGTGAAATGTTGATTGAGCTTTTGTGGACCAGATAGCCTTGGAGTGGGGAGGAAAAAAAAAAGAAAGAAGAAGTGAAGGACTCGTCTGGTAAGTAATGTGATCTACACTCGTCCGCGCACACATTACGTCCTGTACAGCAAGATTACCCCAAACGGCAAGTTACAAGCATCAAAAGAGAGACAGCTTGGAGGGAGAAAGGCTGGGAGGAAAACAGAGACGAGGAAAGAGAGGAGGGACAGAGGGAGTCGAGAGGCAGAAAGGGAGAGAGAGTAAGTGGAAGCTGCACACCAAGCTTTGTAAAGCATCGGGGATGAAACATCGCTTCCCTCATAAGATGATTATGTTGTTAAATGAGATATGGCAATACTCTTGTAAGCGCTTAATCCAAGGATCTCCAGCTGCCATGCAAATGTAGCAGATGTCAGCAGGATGACACAAAGCCGAGGAATGAGCAACCAAAATTCAGCTCATCCCCACCACCTCACTCACTCCCTCCCTCCTCCTCCTCACCCTGCCACTGTATTATTTTACACGAAGACTTGTGGCTGCTGGAGCGCGCCGTACACTCTTAATTCTGTTCGCATATGCAGGGCGAGCCATGGCGAAGCACACAGCTGGTCGTAAAAGCCACCGCATGCAAAACAGTTTTCTGTTTTCTGCAAGACAAAAAAAAAAAAAAAAAGCAAAAGGAAACTCCAAGTAGTAGCCAAGTTTTGGAGGCCTTTTCTGAAGCTGCCTTAACTTGGTAGCGCTAGGATGTTTGGACCAGCTTCTGAGAAGCTCTCTCTTTCTGAAGATTTGAAGCTTTGCTCTACTTTCATGCAGCTCTCTCGACATTCCCAGGCGGGATTTGAGGGTCGGGTGGTGGACCAAATAAGAATGGAGGATGTCCTCAGGGATCATTAAAGTAAAATGTTTGACTTGCACTCTTGGGATTCGTGGTGATGACATCATGACTACGGGAGTGTAAGCTAGCACCAATTCGGGCCCATTAAATCAGACAGCGTGATCATTTAGTCTAATTTGCCATCATTCTCTCTAATTGCATCTGACTGCCGACTCCGGAGAGTACTCTAATTCTCCTGAACTGGTTAAAGTGACTGTAAAGGGCTATGCTTGAACTTAAATGGCAGGAGATATATTATTTGTTTAGCCTATCCTTTATTGTTAGCTTCCCAAATATCACCAGCACATATTCCCCTGAATCATTACACCTTGTAAATATCTCGCTCGCCCGCTTTAAGAAACCGCACCTAAGCACTCAGCGTATCATTTCAACCAGGATCACTCCACACAGGATACAAACGTGAGATCTAAAAAAAATTATATGACCACACTGTACATTGAGATCAAGCTTGTCAAATCACAGTCGAAAACATTTACTGTTCAGCCTACCGGGAGGTGCTTTATCTGCGCAGAAATGATGTCTCTAACTGCCCCTTTCTCTTTTCCTTCCCCTTTTCTTTTATCATTCTTTTTTTTTTTCCTGCTCCCTTCTGCGGCTCTCGGAGCTTTGTGCTCATGTTTGAGTTCTCACTGGCTGACAGGTTGTCACAGATAATAAGTTTTAATTCCCCATATGGGACCAAAACTCACTTGCCTTGTAATTTCCTCATAATTTTATTCCCTTTTGAAGCCCTTGAATGTAGATTGGTGAGATGTCAGTTATGAGTGTGCTAAGCTGAGATAGTAATGCATTCTGCTGCACCGAGACTGGACTCAAATAAAAGGGAGTAAAGAGCATTCTCTTATGTTTTAATTTGGATTTGATATTATGTCACGGCGGCGCCGTCGGCAATCGTCTTTATTTATTGAGCACGTTCAAACGAGCACTTTGTTTTTGTTTATGATTTTGAGTCGGGTTGATAGGGACAGGAAAGAGGAAGACGCACGCTGGTCCACAGGGCGTCAATTATACGACTTACGCCGTCTGTACAGTGAAACACGGTAGCGTTGAATTGGGTGAGTCATATGATCTCAGTCCAACCCCTGATCCCTATTTGTCCCAGCGGTGATGTGTCTAAACGCACCACAGCAGCTCTGACGGACACTTTGCCTTGAGCTCCTGTTCACCCCTTCCACCCCTCAATGCCACTTTCTCTCCAATCCAGAATAATGAGGCTTTCAGAAATTCAACTCAGGGATCTCGGCCCAGTGGTGTGCTCGGCAGCCCAGATTTCTCGCCTCTTCCCCTTGCTAAAGCCTCCACTAGCCCCGGAGCTTCCAGGCCGCTGAAAAAAATCACAGCTCTGTCGGCCAAGTGTGGCCGCTGTTTCAGCAGGATAAGTTGGCAAGGGGAATAGCGTCTAAGTCGCCCTGAATGTAAACGAAGCACCCTTTTGCTGTCACCGTGGACGCCTGGCCTGTCTTCTGCCGTGGATGACTGGTTAGGCATTCTCTACCTCATAAAGGATGCAGCTGTGCTGTAGGAAAAAAAATGGCTTTTGTAAATTTATGCTCAGGCCTTCTTCATTCCTGCACAGAATTGTCACAGTAAGGTTTGAGACTTTCTCCTAACCCTTGGTTGGAAAGTCTGCCTTGTTTTACAACCAGCCAAAGCTAGAAAAATACGAACTCGTGACATCTTCCAACTCAACCCAACATAACCTTTTGTGCAAATTCTTGTCAGACAGGTGGATTATTTCATTGAAGACTGATGTGGAAATATTCAGCATTAGTGCTCTTTTTTTTCCTATGAGCTCTTTACTTATGTGTCATGGGTGTTCCGTGGTGATTCCCTATGGATCCCATGTGATGGATGCTCTTAATGAAGGGTGTTAATTTAAAGTCACCTGCAGGCTATAGCCGTTCTATCCATAAGGCTGCTTCATCGCCTATCCAATGTTCTCTCAGCACTGACAGAGGAAGGCCCAGGGAGAAGTGAGGAGATGGAATTGGATTTGAAGCTCTGAGGCAGGTAATAAAAAGCAACACTCCCACACACCAAGGAATGTGATTTCCCCAAGTACCCCTGGCAGACATGTTGAATTTCTTGCTGTAATGTATAGGCGACCAAGCTATTCATAACATGGAGGGCCCTGGCGAGTACACCAGCTCAAGCTTGTTTTCTCATTAAAAGTGTCAAGGTGTGCTTTGAACTTCCATCAAACCCTATGTAATATGCTTTCAGTTCATGCAGTAACCCCTGCTTAAAAAGGTAATGGCTTACTGCATTGAGCTTCCGTTTAATTTGTTAACTAACAGAGAAACTGGTTACGCAGGAAGTCGAATAAATGATAAGGCAGGGCAGACCTGAAAGGGAAAAAAACATGTTTCTTCTAGTCTAGATTTAATTTAATTTTGCTCCATGAGAACGCGTGTGCACGCTGAGGGATGGTACACAGTGAGGTAAAAGGTGGTACAGTACAGAACATTCTTCAGAGATGTTGTTGTAGAGGTTTAAAATATTTCCTGTATATCCACAGGTGTAATAAGCCACACTCACTCATTCCCTGCAGAAAATAGATACCAATCACACTTTTGCCATCAATAGCCTGATTCTGGTGTTGGGTATAAAATAAACTGCAGTGACGGCAGGCTCCTTACACAACGAGGCTTACACAGGCTCTGGATGCCAGGTTAAACATGGCCAGCAGCAGGTGTCAGTCCTGCCTAAGCCCGACCTTGCGGAAAGGCAGCATATTTCAGTTTCCCCTTCAGTAGTTCCAGAGTGGTGTCCAGAGAGGTTTGTGGGGGGGAAAGGGTGTCCATGCAAAAGGGCCCCGAGATGCTTTCTATGCAGGCCACCAGAGCAGTGGGGATAGCCCTAGGCTGGAACTAAGCTTCATATTCGCCTCGCTGACACTGATCCTCTATCCTTGCATCGCTACAGAGCCTAAATAAAGCAACCATGGGAACAGAGGTTATGGGAAAAAGGAGGTTTTCCCTTTGTGTCATCTCAATGATTCTGTGTTGCTTCTGAGAGTCGCATCAATTGACTTTCGCTGCCAAAAATAATCTTGCTGCGAGAATTTTGCATGTAACATAACTGTAACCGCATTACATTTCTGACACAGCACGGAGTTTCTTTTGTTCTACTTTTTATGGGGAAAGTGCAGTAAGTACAGAGCAGCCACTCTCTTGACTAATACTCCATAAGACATTTGGTGAAGAAACATCATTAGTTTATTTTAATGTGCCACGGTGGAGGCTGAGTGACACTAATGGGGGGCTGCGTAAAAAATGGTGTCAATCTTGGCACTGTGACGGTTCACTGAACAGCACATTAGTGCTAAAAGTATTTCAGGTCTCCAAGTATGCCTTCCTCTCTTGAGCCTATATGAGAGGGCGGTAAGGGCCACCAAGGCAATTCAAAAATGCAGTTTCAGTATTCATAATAGGTGAAAACTGAGAGCACACACTGTGAAAAAGACAACCTGAAGTACCGACAAGCAATGTCTCAATCTGTCTGTTGAGCCTCGATGCTAAAGATGCATTAGCAGGAGTGCTGAATGGATTTTATTTTCTCTATCCAAATATCCACAGTCAGCAAGGACGGTTTGAATCGAAAACAGATGACCGTCTCTCCGTCGATCAAAGGAAATACTTGTAGGATGCCAGCACAGCAGAATGTTGTTGTAGTGTAGAGATGCTGAGCGTTGCAAAGATAAATGCACAAATTACGGTGTGATTATTAACAGTTCTGATCATTAAATTCATTAGATGTGATTTAATGGTGGACAAGACTATTAGTACACTGTGTCCTGGAGGTACTGGCTAAAAGTTGAGTATTAAAAAGAGTGATTAGGCTTCAGTGACATCTTTTTTAGACTGTAATAACAGGATGGGTCAAGAGCAAAAAGAATTAAAACAAAAAGTTATTTCACTGTTCACTTCTTGTTCACAAAGTCAACTGCGAGTACACACCTAAGCAGCAACCGTGCACATGTGAGGAGTTCTGTACTTCCTAACTGACTTGGCTTTCGCCAGTGTGGGGGTTTCATAGTCTGGAGATCCCTGGAGCAACTTCTGCCATGGACGGCTGTCCGTACAGCAAAGACAAAAAAGACTCCCTGCCACCCTCCTCGGACATCCAGCTAGCCAACAAATTTAGCATCTGCAATAAGCAGGACTTTCTTCCAAGGGGACGCCTCCAGCCTCCCTCAGCATGGTAATCAGTTGGGTGGACTCTCAGAAGGAAGCCATTTTTCCCTAGGCAGTGACTCAGACTGTGTGAAAGTATTCCAGGGTGTCGGTTACTGTGCCGCTTCCGCTCCATATTGCATTTCCTCATCTCTGCTGTCCTGTGACATAGAAACCAGTTCCAGCTCAACTCCTAAGCCATACGACTTTATACAAGATTTCATAGAAATGTCAGGAAGAAGTCAGAGAAAATGTTATGTTTTCCGAGGCCAAGAGTCCAGTAAATTGCCAGCAAAATCCCAAAGATTATTCCATCCACAGTTGGGGCAAACTGTATTCTGTTTGGGAAAAAATGGCACAAATCAACAGTTTGAATTGCTTAAAAGTGGCCTTATCCAATTAATAATGGACCTTGACGACAGCTGCTGGTCTTTCAGCGCTAAATCAATCCCCACTGTTGGCTGAAGCATGAGGGTTTGGTTTGATACTGCAGAAAGCTTTCACTTACATACCTTGCTGTTTAAAATGCTCACACGCTCTACTGCCCACCAGCTACACCCTTTCACTTCATTTGAGCTTGGCTGTCTTAGGTGATTTGGTCCATAGGGTGATCAAGTCCAACTTCCTGTCTAACTGAATGGCTGCAAATAGCAGCCATTAACCATCAATCACAGCTCCCCCTTCTGGTATGGATTTTAATTGTGTATCTCCCAAGAGTTTTAAGCTTTTTCTAATAAATGTACCAAAGTTTCGTATTTAAATTTAATTGCCACTAGACCAAAAGCATACCTGGCCTGCTAATAAGAATATAGTGAATAACAAAAGAACAAAACAAAAACTAATAAACAGTCAGAGTTAACTTAAAAGAAAAACCACAAGGAACCAAATTCCTCATTAGACAGCCAAGTAATAGACAATTGTATTTTACAGAAACTAAGACTAAGGGACACAGTATTTATACAAAGGAGAGTACATTAGCGAAGTGAACACAGGAAGGTAACAAGAATCAGGTAATAATAATCAAAGACAATGTGGCAGAAGGAGAAGTAGAACTAAATACAAAACACGGAAGACAATATAAATATATATAAAGCAGGAAGTGAGAAACAATAGCTAAACAGGAAAATGAAGACGCAGGAATAAAACAAACATAAGGAAACTGGCACAATAGGATAAAACGCAAAACACTGAGGACATAAACTCTAAAATGTATTCTTAAACTTTTGAGCATCTAACAAAGACAGAATTCGACCTCAAAATTTAGAAAACCCTTGATTCAGACCCAGAATCATGACACCTGAATGCTTTAAAAGTAACTTTGCTATAGCAGATGATGATGTTACACTACACTATATCACCGCAGAGCTCAGATGTCACAGAAATAAGGTACTCGTTCACGCTGAGATATTTTCAGAACCATATATTTTTTTAATCTCACAAAGTCTTACGTGAGCATCCCCTGAGTGGACAGTGGACTTACCTCAGGCCAAAAAGCCAAAGAGCTCAGACCTGAAATTTGAGGGTTATGTGTGGGTTTGTCTCAAAATTTGACTTTTATTACTTCAGAAATATTACAAGAGCAGCACCATTTCTCTCCCTTAGTGACAAAGAGAAACTGATATGTTCTTTCATACCAAGAAGGCTACTGAAATGATCTGCTATGTGGTCTGCCTAAACATGTTATAAACCAACTACAGCTGATCCAGAACTCCAAGGCCCAACGTCTGTTTTCAAGTCCTCGTGTTGGTTTCCTGCCAGTTTCCATGCTGATTCTAAAAATTCAAGCCTCTAGTGCATGACTAAGACTCTCATCTTTTTTAATATGCTGCAGTGCTGTGTCCATTGTTTTTAAATTGGCTCGACTCTGTTGCCATTCTATTCCTCTACAGCTTTTTAGTTGCACAGTTGTTGAAGCTATTTTTTGATAACTGACAGTGTGTACACTTCAGCCCCCAGGCTCATGGTGTCCTGTGTGTGACACTAATAATAATGCTTGAGAAAAGAATCACTGTCAGGAAAATTAATTTTTCGCTATAGAGAGTACTACTTTTTGGTACCACAGTAAGTTCTGCCATGCAGCAACTAACCTAATGTTAGTTATCCTGCCATCCGATGGCACTTGTCTCTGCCCATCAGGAAGCTCACTGACTGACCCTTACCTTATGCATTTATTAAAAACAAACTAAATATTGTCATTAATTCTTTAAAAGAAACCGCGCCAGATAAACAACGGCAGCTGGAGATAAGCTAATGTTAAGCTTGAGAGTCCTTTTCATGTCATAAACAGTTTGATTACATTCTCAGATCACATGAGCGTTTATTCACTAAGTATCCAAGGCCACTTCAAGGAAAGCTTCACTAATGCTAGCTAACAGCAGCACTCAAAGACTGAAAAGTTCAGGATATCCTCAAAAACCTACTTTAGTATTGCTGTTATCTGACAAAAGTGAGCTTCACTGATTCTTGGATTTGTATTGAGCTTCTATCAAAAACTTTTAAAACCTCCTCCAGAGTAAATAGACATGGACACCAAGCATATTGACAGCTGAGGTAAACAGCAGCTTGAAAGCCTACACTCAGTATAGATGGAGGGCGACCAGAGTTGTTTGTCTTACAGCGGCCACCTTAAGTAGGATTACACACTTGGGTAATAAAACATAATTCAGATTACTACAATCTACAATCAACTGACATCTAGTGGTGAAAGTTTTACCACGGTATCTTATTAATCTTACAAAGCTGCTCTTCTCTTGGAGAATACACTTAATTGTAACACTCAAAAGAACAGCTTCACTCATCACTTTATTAAAGCTGAAAAACATGACCATTTTAACTCTCAATGGTGCCTCAGTGATTATGTGAAAAAAAAAAGTTGAACCTGGCTAATTAAGTTGGACATAGAAAAAATATTTTTTTCCTTGTGTTTCCTTTTTAAAATAATTGTACATGCCTTTGGAAACAGGTCTCTAAAAAGTTAGATGTATTTTCAATCCAAAATCTGACTTCTGTATATAGCACTTGCTGAAGCTTTTGAATTTCTAGCAAGGTGAAATGTGGATATTGAATTTAAAAAAAAAAATGCTCAGAAGAACGAGAGATTCCACATATAATTTCATAAAAGTGACAAGGCATACAAATCGAATGCAGAGAGAGAATTAATAATTCAAACCTGCAGAATCCTCCCTGAGACAGAAAGGAATGAAACAGCCGAAGAAGAAATATGATCCCCGAGTCTGCTCAGCTGCCTTTTCTTTACAGGATTCGTGAAATCTGGGGCATTATATGTTTAAAATTCCTGTATGTGTATCTAAGCTCCCACGTAAAGTCAGTAGGGATAAAACTTGAACGCCTTTACAGTTCAGGTAGGAACGTGAGTCGGTGTAGCCATTATCGGTTACAAATGCTGCGTGAAATGCGCAGGGTTCAAATCAAGGTAAAGGCACTGCTCTTTGCTTGTCCAATATGTTTTCAAGAAATAATTTTTTTAAATTCCTGTTTGATTTTGCATTGCTGTAATGATCCCAATGATGTCGTGCTTGTCACTATTTCCAAAGAGTTGATACTCCAGTCTCCTGTGGTGCTCTTCTTCTAAGTGATTCAGCAAAGGTGGAGTGACATTAACTATCTCCACGTGGAATAAGACAGAGCTGACTTGTTTATTGTGTTTCTACTTCTTCCTGCGTTTTCGCTCTTCGTGTTTGCTTTTGATTTGCTTGGCCTCTAGCATGTTGTACAGAGATGCCCTTTCCATGTATTGCCCTGGGTGCTGGTGCTGGTGCTGGCGTGGGACTTCTGCGGTGCCTGCGTCCAGGGTCAGAAAACCCCGTGGCTGTTGTTGTCCCCGAACTTGTGATGCCAAATCATCCAGAGGATTAGTTTGTATTTTCCTCTTCCCCTCCCGTTGTCTCCCTCTCCCTCTCTCATTTATTCACCACTCACTGTATATTGCTGGTATGCCAAAGCTCATGCGTACACGTTGTACCCATAAACCCTCAGGACTTGCTGTTGGGGAGGCCCATGTTCCACACTCAGACGCACGCACAAATACGTGCACGCACAACTGTTTTCCCGCCAAGTAGGATTTGTAGTATTTTCCCCCAAGAATCTGGTGGCACACGCCCGATAAGCCTCATCATGCCAGCTTCTAGCTGCCTGGCACTAAAAATGTGTGTGTGAAGCCTCTGAGACCTCCTCTATCATTATTCATGAACATCATTATTTTTGCAACTGTCTGCGTTCTTTCAATGAATTTTCCCGGCACCAAACTGTAGGCGGCCGCTAGTATCAGCATGTAACATTCAGATTCATTTGGTCTGCACTCCAAAAAGTATGAAAACTAAGCACATGTGAACCATCATAATACGTGCAACCGTGACGAGCATTTGGCTAAATCTTTCTAACATTTAATCGCACCCCCCTTTCTTCCCTCCCCACCCCTTTAATTGGTTTAATGTACAGTGAAATAAGGTTGGCTGTTTTCTTTTTAACTTAAACTGTGGACACGTCCGCCCGCTCTTGCCGAATGGCTGTCAGGTTCAGTTAGGAGCTTAGGTAGATTGAACAAAAAGGATCCCTTAAGCTGAAAATCCAATCTGAAGTAGGCCCGTTGTAAAGTATTCTTTAATAACTAAATGATGCATGAACTTCAGCCATGGTATAAGACAATGGCAGAGGTTAAAGCAAGGACGATGTACTTCTCTTACAGAGTTAGTCTCATATATAATGTTTAATCTGCGCTGAGAGTCCACCTCCGGCATACATTTATTCTTCCTGAATTCTTTTCAAGCCAGGCTTGGACGCCATTTTTTCCCGCTTTCTTAATCTTAAACGTATTAAGCTGACCTAAGAGAATCTCAGTAATGAATCACGGTTTGCGTCAAAGAAGTGGGCAGGTAGTGTGTCAGCATGAGGTATCTGAGTGACCTGTTATGCAGGATTGTTATATACAACATGCCAAGGCTATTAGCTGCTATTAGCGCCAGGATTTTCTGAAAACTGTACCAAGAAAGCATTCAACTTTAAAAGTGTTTAAATCACAAAAACTGATTATTAACTTTTTCTTTGTTTTTCTTAACTGCATGCAAGTTTTTAAAAGTGCAACAAAGAGCTTTAATACTTATATTTTTTGAACATAAAGACATATATTGACAGCTACTGAATGCATTACTGTCAGACTTTAGACGTCCTGTACACTCTTGAATTAAATTTGTTAATTGCTTGACTTTTAATGTCAGTTTTCTTTTGTCTAATGTGCTACTTGGTAGTTTGGTGATCTAGGCAATTCACATCAAACAGGCAGCCTAGAACAGTTCACTTTTGTCCTGGTTGATGTCATCTACCCGTAAAAGTAAAGTTGTGGTTGTAATCTGGGAACTGCATATACTGACGAGGAGTATAGGAGCTAGGCTGCCTCTCCCATTATTCTTTTTTTCTTTCTTTTTGTAAGGCTTCACTCTGAAACAAAATGCTCTATTGATAGAGTTTGTGAAAAGAACCGAATATATGACAAAAAGTGTGTGATATGTCTTTCCATGTCCTGTCTGTACTCACCGACTACCTTTATATTTGATGAAATAGCAGAGAATAAACAAATACAGTAAGTTGGCTTCTTTTTGAGGATTATCTATCCATCCATTCATCTTCTTCCGCTTATCCAGGGCCGGGTCACGGGGGCAGCAGCCTAAGCAGTAGTGATGGGAATTCCGGCTCTTTTTAGAGAACTGTCTCTTTCGGATCGGCTCACTAAAAAGATCCGGCTCTTTCGGCTCCGAACCGGATCTTTAGGTTGTTTTCTTGCTTTAATTAATTTATTATCAAAAAAATATAAAATTATGCACAAAAGCAATTACTAATGTAAAAAAATGGTTTTATATATCTTTATATATCAATATATATGGTGGCCCATAGAGTCAAAGCATGTACAAACTCCAAAAACCATGTGTTTTGGAGTTTGTATGTGCTTCGGAGTTTCTACGTGTTCGGACTTCAAAGTAT